>OZ007497.1:220047335-220258170 GCA_963931805.1 Microdon myrmicae
ACATGCAACTGCGGAGCAGAACGCAGAAACCTGGAGAAAATCGCCAACTTGGAACAATATTTCCGACACGAGTGGAACATTTAAAGCTTATTGTGCACAATGGAATTCCTTGCTGGTGGAAGATGGAATTCTAAAGTGTAAATGGGAAGCCGCGGACGGAAAATCCCATCGAATGCAGATTCTAGTCCCACCATCAAAAGTGAAGGATGTACTAACAGAGATGCACGACGGGGCCTCCGGTGGACATCTGGGAGTTAATAAGACAGTTTCAAAATTACGATCTCGATTCTACTGGCTTCACATGAGAGATGACGTCCATTCTTGGTGTAGGAAATGCACAACTTGCACTGCGACCAAAAAACCAACAGCAAAACCAAGGAGCGCTATGAAGCAGTACAACGTGGGTGCCCATTTCGAGCGAATTGCGATTGATATCTCAGGACTATTTCCAAAAACCAACGACAATAACAAATACATGTTGGATTACTTCAGCAAGTGGGTGGAAATCCTTCCAATTCCAAACCAAGAAGCAACAACCGTCATTGAGCAGCTTATCAATAATTGGATCAGCAGATATGGAGTTCCTCGTGAGCTTCATTTCGATCAAGGCCGAAATTTCGAATCACTGATATTTCAAGGCATCTGTGCGGCACTGAGCGTAAGGAACACCAGGACCACACCCTTACATCCGCAGTCAGACGGAATGGTCGAAAGATTCAACCGAACAGTGAAAGAACACTTATCGAAGGTCGTTAGTGATCACCAAAGAGATTGGGACAAATATGTACAAACCTTTCTCCTGAGTTATAGGTTGGCTAATCACGATACGACAGGCCATTCTCCCACAAGAATTATATTTGGTCGAGAGATACGATTACCAGCCGATCTGCGATTCGGAATACCTCCAGACGCCATAAATAAGACCGAAGACTACGTACCCGAAGGGAGAAATCGCCTCGATGAGATTCATCATTTAGTTCGAAAGCAAATCAAGGTATCAAGTGACAGGATGAAAACAAGGTACGATGTTCGAGCCAACGCATCCGGATTTAATGTAGGCGATAACGTGTGGCTTTATAACCCTCATCGGCAAAAAGGAAGGTGTAGCTTCTCTAACAGATACACACACAGTACACAAGCAAATAGTGAAGAACACCGAACGAAAATCGAATAAGAAAATACATCAGAGCCGTATACAATAGCGATAATATAACAATTCACATCAGTGGAATATGCTTGAGTTTAAAAATCGAGTTCAAAACACGGCCAGTAGCCTGATGTGTTACGCTTAGGTTCAATTTTTGGTGATTCTAACTGCCATAGCGTCAGTTCGAATCACACGTTCTTTACTATCAATCTCAAACGCTATAAAGGTCTCCGAAGTTGCAGCAACATTGGGAAGGACCGTATAAGATTCTCACAAGAATTAACGACGTTGTCTATAGGATTCAGCGAAGACCGAACGCCAAGATGAAAGTGGTGCATCGTGACAGACTGCCGACTTTTTGTTAACCCAAAAGACCAGTGAACTTAGTATTACTAGTCTAGGCGGAGGGTAGTGTAACGCATATGACAATCAGTACTAGAATATTCTAGAAAGTCCGAAACAAAGTAGTAGAATATTCTAGAAAGTACTGGAAAACTGGAGACTATGAACAGTAGAACATTCAAGGTTATGGAACGGACGGACACGAAACGCCGAATAAATACGTCGCACGCTGATCAGGAAGACAAGTAAGACGTAAGAAGCAAGCAGAGTAGCAAGCGATAAGTAAGGAAGCGATGAGTCAAGAAATCGTTAAGTGTACGGTAAAAGTAACGGGTTATTAACGGACTAATAAAGTGTTACATTAATTCGAAATCGATTTAACGGCTCTTATTTATTAAAAATAATTAATCCAGCGAACCCTGAGCTCGCTACAATATATATGTACATATGAAGACTAATAATCTTGCCCGGAAAAACAAATTATTATGGACAATTTAACAAGTTTCGGATAAAGACCGGATACCGGTGGAGACTTGCTAAATAAGGCAATGATGATGATGATATGCAAGTGAAATCTGCTTGTTCATGGCAAATTGATTATTGTGTATCAGCCACTGTATCCTTATCGTGGCTGCTTGTACATTTTCTGCTACCGATGTTGATATAACCATAAGAGAACGTTTTGCTACTGTTGATGGAATAAAAACAGAAGCACCGAAAGGAACCGAAAAGTGTGTTCCAGAATTTTTTCCACATTTGTAAAAAACGCTGACACAAATTGGTATTAAATTTCGCTTGAAAGATGAAATAAGGTGCAGAACCACAATTGAAATGTGCTGTGGTTTGGAGAGAATAAGGTGCAGCGCCACAATTGAAATATCCTGTGGTTTTTGGCTAATCGCCTGTAAGCCAGGAGTGAATCGAGTCTGAGGTGAAGTTGTGTTTATGAAATGCATTTCGACGGTGAACCGAAAAAAGAATGAGCAACATTGCGCTTACATGTAAAACTGAGCGAAAGCGCTCCTGTGACTTTTGAAAAGGTATAGAAGGTTTTTGGAGAATATTCCCTATCCAGGGCACAAGTATTCAGACGACACAAGCCCTTTTTAGGAGGCCAAGAAAATGTGTAAGACGAAGCCCGTGCGGGAAAGACTGTACCCCTTTTTTAAATAATCGAAATACTTGGAGACTATCAGTGTGGATTCCACAGGAACCGATCACCAAGTTCATAAAAGGGAATTGTTGGAAGAGAATCGGGAATATAGAGGGACGGCCGCCCACTTTCCATCGATTTCGAAAAAGCTTACCAAGAAAAAGTGTAAGACGAAGCCCGCGCGGGAAAGACTATAGACCTTTTTTCTGATAATCGAAATACTGGAAGACTACCAGTGTGGATTCCACAGGAACCGATCACCAAGTTCGTATAAGGCAATTGTTGGAAAAGAAGTGGGAATATGAAGATTTCAAAAAAGCTTACCAAAAAAAAGTGTAAGACGAAGCCCGTGCGGGAAAGACTGTAGACCCTTTTCTGATAATCGAAATACTGGAAGACTACCAGTGTGGGTTCCATAGGAACCGATCACCAAGTTCATATAAGGCAATTGTTGGAAAAGAAATGGGAATATAGATGGGCGGCCGACCAACTTTCCATCGATTTCAAAAAGGCTTACCAAGAAAAAGTGTAAGACGAAGCCCATGTGGGAAGACTTTAGACCTTGTTTTTTTGATAGTCGAAATACTGGGAGACTATCAGTGTGGATTCAACACAGGAACTACAAGTTCATAGTAGGGCAATTGTTGGAAAAGAAGTGGAAATATAGAGGGACGGTCCATCAACTTTCCATCGGTTTCAAAAAAGCGCACCAAGAAAAAATGTAAGAAAAAAAGCTTAAGACTCCATCGCAAGGCAAATAATATACCATATTGTAGCTGAGGTGGAGATTCCAAAATAATATGCCGCACTCATTCAAATCTGCTTGAACGAAATTAAAGGAAGAGTTATAGAAAACCACTTCCCAGAACCATTTGGAATCCGCGACTGATTAAAACAGCGGGATGGCCTTTCACCATGTCATTTTCACCTTGTGCTCGAGTATGTAATCAGAAAGGTACAAGACTGCAACATGGCGGAATTATCGCTGTATGGAGTCACACAGGTGATCATATATGCGGATGACATCGCCGTTTTGGGCGATAATCTAGAAACTGTAAGCAAAACAGTGAAACCATCATGCAAGCGGCAGAGAAAGTAGGCCTAGAAATAAATGAAGGCAAAACAAAATGTATAATTACGGCGAGGACAGGTGGACCTCAGGGAGTGCACATAAATGCCAGAGGACAGATATTTGAAAACGTTAAAGAGTTTAAATATCTGGGAACGATACTGACGGTTAGTTACGAAATGTCAAAGGAAATTAACAAAAACCTGCATTCTGGCAAAGCTAGTTGGCACGCAGTTAGTAAACTGCTGAAATCCAAACTGCTATTAGGTAATATAAAGCAGCTCCATGTTTATAGAGTCATAATCCTGCTGATTGTTTGATATGGATGTGAGACATCGGCGCTTACAAAACAGGAAGAGAACAACAGATTCCGCGTATTCGAGAATAAAGTTGTAAGTAATATCGGTGGACCGGTTGTGGTGCCGATGATGATGATGAATATCGGTGGAACTAAATATGATGAAGTTGCAAGATAATGGAGGAAACTCCACAACTGAAGTGGACAATGGAGGAAACTCCACAATTGAACAAGACAATGAAGGGGACTTCACAACTGAACAGGACAATGGAGGAAACTCCACAACCGCGAATTGGAAGATCCATACTCCGAACCTATAGTAGTGAAAATGTAGCATGTAGCGAAAATGGACAAGGACAGAATCGGACGTAGGATTCCTGACAAAAGACCAACGGGAAAGGGACCTTTAGGAATGCTACGATGGAAATACGGAAATAGGAAGACAATGTACGTGGCTTTGAGAAGGTCGGATCAGGTAGTGAAGCGTGGAACGACAGTGGCCAGGACAAGGAACGATGGCGCAAGTGAGTCAGTTAGGTTATGAACTTCCGAGTTCCTAGAGGCCAATAAATAGTAGTCGAGTTTTTTATGGTCGGGAGATCGTCTACAAACAATTTATACCTCCAGGAGACAAACTGTCAATCAAACTTTTTATTAAGAAATGCTTAAAAGACTCAAGAAAAGGGTTGCACGGGCATGACCAGACATTGCTCCCACTTAGAAGCTGCTTTCGATAAAGCATAATGTCACACGGCATTCTCCATAAATACATTTTTAGCTATAAATAGCATTTCTGTGGTTCCTTAGTCCTCTATTCGCCGAATCTCAATCCATGTAACGTCTATTTCTTCCTCTGGATCAAAAACTTCTTGAAAGGGTGTCCTTTTGGAACTTTGGATAATATTCAAAAGAATGTAACCGAAGTTCTAAAAGGTAGTCCAGAAGAAGCCTTTCAGAAATGTTCCATAGACTGGCGTTAACGTATCCGACGCTATTTTCTGCGGAAGCAAACTTCTTCGAAATGCGCAGCTTTGATGTGTAAAAGAGAATAAAATAAATGGTTACAAAAAGAAGGAGTCTAATTACTTTCTGTTGAACTGTTTCCAAGTCAAAAAGATATATCGAAAACCCATCGCCCAGTAATTACGTATTTCACCCATAAATCGTATCGCCTGGTATATCTTGATGGGATCGGAATGAGTGGACCATATCACAACTTGCCTTATAATATATTCCAAAGAGGTTGGTCAAGTTTGTTGGCGACACATCATTCCAGCTTCAGGTAAACGGAGCTTCAACACAGCGTGCCAATTCCCAGGAAAACGCCATGCGAAATAACCAAGCAACCACATAGCAATTTCACATCAGTTCAGTGTACTTGAGAATAACGATCGAATTCGTACACGAGACAGTGGCCTGATGTGTTGAGCATTGTTTTAATCTTCTAGTGATTCTAACCGTCATAGCGTCGGTTTTAAACACACGTTCTTCACTATCTATCGGTCAAGTCTCCTGGCGGTGCCCAGTATAAGCCAGCACAAATACACACACACACACTGACCAAAGCATGAGGTCTCACAAGAGAATCGCTGGAGAATATGATCACAATAAGAGCTCTCAAGCCTAAGAGAATGACAACGAAGGTGGGATTTTTCCACCACAGGAAGATGGACCCACACCATGATACCTGATGTAGAAACATGGGTGAAAAAAAAAACATGGCTAGCTGAACTACCACTTTACTCAGCTGATATCAGGACATGGATGCTTTCGGCAATACTTGCACAAGTATCACCATGTCAATCACCGTTACTGCTTGTACTGCGAAGGCCAAATAGAAAATTCTAAATACGTACTCACAGAGTGCGTGAGATTCGAGACCACATGAAGGATATTGGAGAGACACAAGAAACTGATAGTTATTCCGATAGGAGTAACAGAATACATGCTAAGTTACAAACAAGCATGCTCCATAACAAATGATATTGTATGTGACAAAATGCAGCAGTTGTGACGCGACGAGCGGATAATAGATATACTCCGCCCCGCCCAGCGATGGAATACCTAAAAGAAAGGTCCGCGGGGATCAACGGGAATATGTGTTTGGCGGGAGGTGTTTTTAGTCGGTAAAAATTCAGAGGTATCTTTCTTTTAAAGATTTCCACCTTCCTATCGAAAAAAAAAACACCGACCAAAGCGCAGGTTATCAGACGCCAATGACGTCATCTACGTTTATTATCGGTCTTGTATGATTTCTTTCCTACCATCCCTCTATCCGAGTAGTTAGAAACCATTTCAACTAATTCTGCAGACACTATCCTTTTTGTTTTTCATATATTTTGAGACCGAGCCCAACATTCTCACGGATGTGGGTGATTTTCGTTGTCGCAAGATTGACCAGAAGCCAGAGAGACGATGAAGGGCAAATATGCCCTTGCACGTTTATATCGGCCTCCCGCCACTTTTTTTTTTTTTTTTGTAAAGCGCTCATGTTCTGTTCTGGAACTCAGGGTTGCGTATGCACTTTTATCATTTGTTAGTAAATTTATATAGAATAGGAAGATATTTAGGTCATTTCAAAGGGAGGTCTCTTCCAAATCTTCCTCTATTTTTCAGTTACCCCAGATCCTTGCCCCCAGTGGTAGGGGCATTCAACCAGATGATTTTCTTTCGGGTACTCCGGAGCATTTCCGATTCTTCGTTTAGATACATGAAAGAAGTTTCCTGCGCCACTGGTAAGAGGCGCCGCACGAGGGAAAGGAAAAAGAGGAGATACCACGGTACATCAAGCCGGTGGCACGCTACAGTAGAATTGGCAATAGTGTATAGAGGAACGGCTTTCTGAACTTATCTATTTTCAGGTGCCCATGACCATCCAGGCAATACAGGCCACTACACCGTGAGGAGTTTGCGGACCCGCTGAAACCTAGCCGTCGTTTCAAATAACCCATAACAAAGTTCGAATAAGAATATAAAACTCAACGAACTGTCATCAGCAAACGAGTGGTTTTGGGTTGTGGGTAATGGACAACAGATCGCTTATAAAAATAAGAAACACAACAAACGAAGCTGCTTAGTTGTTCACCAAGCAATATCATTTCGGTTGCATGCTTTCGGAAAGATAAAGAAAGAAAGAATATAGGGGGTTTCTTATAAACTAACGGAAGAAAACAAACAAAAAAACGAAGAGTTGGCATTTGCATGAATTTACTTTCTTGATACAAAGAAAATACTTTCACAAAATCGTAACGATTTAAAAACGATGGGCGGTGAAAACTGGATATTTTACGACAATCCCAAACGCAGGAAAGCATAGATGTCTTCAGATCTGTATTCGGTTGATTTTTGGGTGCCCCAGGGTACTATTTGGGCTCTAACTTTGTTTTTGCATCAATGCCGATTTTGACTAAAAACGGACTTCTTAATAATTGTCAATACGCATTCGGTAGTAGGTAGTCCATAGGCCACCTTTTGATCCTTGTTACCAATATCTGAACATCTGCAATTAAAAGACACATGTTGAACCCAGGCCGGTCGCATTGAATATCTCCAAGACTTTTAACCACGGCTCAAATAACTGTACTTGTAACGAACCCTAAAATGCTCACACGTCAAGCACACGTACCACTTTACTTTATAAAAAAAGAAAATTTAACGTTCTGGCGCAGATGTTCACTCGAGAACTTCTTATTTCCGACTGAACGAAAATCGGACATCTCATGTGGTACAACCCAATAATCACCCAGCACTTAAATTTATTATTCTTAACCCATTTAATGTAAACAGTTCCAATTTAATAGTAGATTCTACCAGAGCAGACGAGGCCGTGCCCTTTGTGATTATCCACAAATTGACTCAGCTAGTAGAAGAGGCTCCGCGAGTGTTGGAGAACCAGAATACCAGTTTGTGAACATTTTGGATTCTGTTCCTGTCATTTCAGCTAGGCGTGTGTTCCATACAAACGATTGTGCCGTTGAGAGATTGGACTGTTCCGTGGTATTATTCCGTGAAATTCGGTTTATTAGCGCTTCAAAAGACAATCCGCCGGATCCCAGCAATTTGCGGTTTTTCTCCAGGGCAGCACGCACATCTGAGTACCAGCACTAGTTTCACAACAGAATGGGGAAGCTGTGAAACTCCGTCCCGTGCATTACAACATCCAACTGTTCAAGACGAACTACAACAGTTATTTTGTGACATCTCGGGGTACCGACTCGGCGCTTTAACCATAATCTTATTGGGTTGGCAAGAAAGAAATTGTCGATTTTCTTATACAAGTGGTATGTAACATTTTTTATACAATGAACTTTAATCGATTATATATTTTTCCATTTTGATCGATGACATTTTGCCATCCTTCTGTAAGCTTCATGATTCCATACTCACAGAATTTCTTCTTTTGACTGGCAAAAAACTGAATCAAGTACGATCTCACAAAGTCGTCGTCATTACAAGTTTTACCCTTCAAGGATCTTAGAAAGATATGGTGTAGTCAACGCAGAAAGATACGCGACGATTCGGAAAGAGACAATGAGACCCTTCAAATGCAAAAAAACGCGAATGGGAGAAGACTAGGATCGAAAAAATCCCAGAAAACTCCAGAGCAAAGAACATCAGAGGTATGTATGGCGGCATAAATTCAATTAGAAATGGCTACCGAGGGAGAGCCAAAATAATTCGAGACACAAATGGCTGTCTGTTCACAGAAACAAACAATATCGTGACAAGATGGAAGCAGTACTTTAAAAACCTGCTCAATGTGCGCACCCATCAACCACAAATAAACGCACCAGACGTACATACAGCCGAGCCTCAGATCCCAGAGCCATCTTTCAACGAAGTTGTAGACGCAATAAATCGATTGAAAAACAACAAAGCTCCTGGAGTCGACTGCATACCGGCAGAGCTTGTGAAGCATGGAGGAGAGGCAACCGCTCGAAAGATCCACCAACTCATCAACACAATATGGGATAAGGATGTCACTCCGGAAGAATGGAAAACCTCAATAGTCGTCACCATTTTCAAAAAAGGCGACAGATCTGACTGCGAAAACTACAGAGGAATATCATTGCTCCCAACTGCATACAAAATATTAACAAATGTCTTACTGGCGAGAATCACACCGTACGCAGAAGAAATACTGGGAGACTACCAATGCGGATTTCGTAGGAACCGGTCAACAAGCGATCAAATGTTCACAATAAGGCACAATAAGGAAAAGAAGTGGGAATACGGAAAGAGGGTTCACCAACTGTTCGTTGACTTCAAAAAAGCCTACGACTCAGTCGCAGGGCAAAGACCCCACTATATTGTAGTGGAGCTGGGAATCCCGAAAAAATATGACGCACTCATTCAAATTTGCATGACCGAAAACAAAGGGCGAGTTAGATTAGAAAACCACCTCTCAGAACCATTTGAAATCCGGGACGGACTAAAACAGGGAGATGGTCTATCACCGTGCCTTTTTAACCTTGTCCTCGAGTATGTTATCAGAAAGGTACAAGACGACAACAAGGCCGGATCATCCCTGAACGGGGCCACACAAGTACTCGCATATGCGGATGACATCGCCGTTTTGGGAGATAATCTAGAAACTGTAAGTAAAAACTGTGAGATCATCATGCAAGCGGCAGAAGAGGTGGGCCTAGAAATAAATGAAGACAAAACAAAATACATGATTGCGGCGAGAGCAGATGGACCTTAGGGAACACATATAAACGTCAGGGGCAATATATGTGAAAAAGTTAAAGAATTTAAATATCTGGGGACGATACTGACGACCAGTAACGAAATGTCGAAGGAAATTAACAAAAGACTGCATTCGGGCAACGCTAGTTGGCACGCAATCAGTAAACTGCTGAAATCCAAACTGCTATCGCATAACATAAAGGTCCGTGTCTATAGAACCATAATCATGCCGATTGCTCTATACGGATGCGAAACATGGGCTCTAACAAAACGGGAAGAAAACAAATTCCGCGTATTCGAGAATACAGTTTTAAGGGGTGTCTTTGGCGGCAAATATGACGAGGAGGCAGGACAATGGAGGAAACTCCACAACTACGAATTGGAAGAGCTATACAGCAAACCTACAATAGTGAGAGTAATCAAATCGCGAAGATTAAGATGGGCTGGACATGTAGCGCGAATGGGCAATGATAGGACCGTGCGTAGAATTCTTGACGGTAGACCAACGGGAACAATGTTAGGTTTAACCTTGAGGAGATCGGATCGGATTGTTGAGCGTGGAAGGAGAGTGCACAGGAGAGGGAACGATGGCGGAGTCGAGTCGGTGGGGTCATGAACTTCCGGGTTCCTGCAGGCCAATAAATAATATACCCTTCAAGGAGTTTTGCAAGATTGAAATAAATGGCGTTCAAGAGGAAGTCCGACAGTTAGTATAGTATTTATTAAAAAAAAAAAGGGGGGAGGGACGATTGTGTGCGTTTGTGTATATGAAAAAAAAGACTTGTAGTGGACTTAGATAACAGAGCCATATAAATAAGACATTCGCAATTTTTTTTTCGTAATACGAGACGAAACAAAAGGAATTTTGGGGTATGATCAATGCCAGATAAAGGTTCATTAACAGAGGCAAGGATTTGAATGTGTGGAATATAAGGATTGATTGTTTTTTCTCGCGCTAGCGATTTGTAAAATGAACAGCAGAAAAAGATTGTTTTTGTTTGTGATGAGGGGCTTTTGCTATAATTACCAATATTTCAGGGACTCCTAAATTGGACCGCAACGAGTACCTGAGTATACATTCTCATTTTCTCTTAGATATATAATAGACAACTACTGAAGTATCCAAGCTATACACGATTCATTTTCGAGCAAATAAAGATACTAATATAGACAAGGTGTGTGCCGGAATTTCTAAAAACTTTCTTTGGGTTGAATTTTCTAAACAAACTCAAAACTTGAAATCTGATAAACCAACTTAACCACTGAGAGATAAAATATATAAAATAAAATTGACCTAAATGAAAACCTAAGCTTAATATAATAATACACTAAAATAATATTTATCAGTAACAGAACGGGGACGTTGCATTCGTGATGTACAAATTTTATACATCTAAAACATTTTCTTACTTTCACTCACTGTTCTTTATCCATGTTTTAGGATAAAAATTATAAATGGACACCATTTTCCTGTATGTCCGCTCTTTCCGACAACATAAAAACTCGACCAGTTCTCGATTGGCGTAGACAATTTTATAAAATAACTCACCTCCCCTCCAACTTGTCGCAATTGTTCCTTCAGCTTACGTATATTAGCTTCTGATGTTTTGTAACTTGGATTATTCGAATCATCTTTTAAACGTTCGAGATTTTTCTTCTCCTGATCTAACATCAGTTGAAGAGTTTTTATTTTATACGATTCCATTTCCCGTCTTTTGGCATTCTGAAAGAGAACACGCTTGATGATCAACTGAAAATAAAATGTAGTATGTAATTCTACTGTATTTACGTCAACTGGTTGTGGTCCTGTTATTGATGCAGTCCGATCTCGGGTTGATAGTACAGGAGTAGCTGGTCCCAAGCCTACTGACGTGGGACGCTGCATTTTTTGACTTCGTTTTACTACTAGATTGACGACAACGTGAGCTGGCAAATAAATAAAAATTACGTAATACATAAGATTTTACAACAAAAATAAAAAAATTACTTAAAAGATCTGAATCGAAGTTATTGAATTGGGTTTACCAACAAGCCATTCAGAACTTCAAAATACCACAATGGCATTACTGCCTGGTCGATTGAAAACAAACGACAACAGTTGTGCTCACTAGTTCATGGCAAATCAGTATACTAAATCAATTGAACAGAAAATACAAATTATTTATATTTACGATCAAAATTCAAGCTTGGTTCGGTAGATATTCTATAAACAATGAACAATTCTTACCCGTTGACAAATTAATTCTTTCGATGAGTCAATAACTGATGCAGATGTTTAATGGAGGAAATGCATGCTTTAGGGAACTGGATGTGAATCACCACATTCGAAAAAGGGGCAAAATCACTACATATCACTAGTTTCCGACGAAACAAGCGTATTATAGATTCACTTTCAAAGGGTCTTCGGCTGCAGGTGGTTAGAAGAATATATTATTAGCAATAAAAAAAGATTAGTAATTTGCTATATATCATCTGTACGGTGGTACATGGTGGGTCTTAACGGCGTTCGCGGGTTGTTTCGTATAGCGTTGGCGTGCGGGGATGCTAGCGGTGTTATTAGACTCCCCACTCCGTGATATTTTTAGTCGCCTTGGAACAATTCACGGGAGTACAGCGTATTCGTGAACAATAATTTTGTGACAATTTCAAGACTTATGTACCGTGTTCCCTTTGATTTATAACACGTAAATCAAGCCCAAAGTTCAGTCGTCAATGGATCACGAAGTTCGGGACATGTAAGTCAACGATAGGAATAATGAGTTAATGAGTCGTACCAAGTCAGCGGGGACTCTGAAAGTTATTCATCATGTTAATGATTCGGTAAGAGAAAGACACCGTGCGGGAAATCAATGCCATTCTCTGCAACTTGTCAACTTGTTTTTGAGTATCTCCGAACAAATTAGTGGAAGTCATTTGGACACATGATGTAAAAAAATCATATTTGATTAGTTTCTTTTTCTGTAGTTTTTAAAAATAAAAAAGTCCGATTATCCTGCAACAGCGCCAAACCGGGCGTTGAATCATCAACACTCTGCGGTTTTGGGTCATGCATTCTCAGTAGGGCGTTAGAATATAACGGGTTTTCCAATAGGGACTTGATAACTTTGAATTTAATTTGTGAACGCACCCTTTCACTAATCATCGAACTGCTACTGTCAATTTATTCAGTAAACTCAACATTTTCATCGTAGTTAAGTACACGAACGAACACAACGTCTGCAAATTATAACAATTTACTACCGAAATTTGGAGTCGGTGACCGCAACTTTAAGAGCGTTAACTCCAATTTTCGGTCGTAATTCTCGCCCCAGTAGACAGGCAATAACAAGTTTAGTGCAAAAATTTGAGTCTACATATTCGTTGTGTGATGTTGCCGTGCCAGTGAGACAACGGGTTGGTCGAAGTGGCGAAAATATCGCTGCCGTTCAGGCGTCCGTAGCAAACGATCCAAATCAGTCAATTCCACGGCGTTCTCAAGAATTGGGCATCGCCCAGACCACTTTATGGCGAATTTTGCGTAAGGATCCAGTTTTACACCCATACAAGATCAAGCTGACTCAAGAATTGAAGCCGATGGACCATTTGAAGCGACGTACGTTCTCCGATTGGGCTCTGGAAAAGATGCGCCAAGATGATGAATTTCATCGCAAAATCATCTTCAGTGACGAAGCTCATTTTTGGCTCAATGGATTCGTCAATGAGCAAAACATGCGCTGATGAAACAACACTTCATCATCAAAAAATAACAGTTTGGTGCGGTTTGCATACCGGTGGCGTCATTGCGCCATATTTTTTCGTCGACGATAACGATCGTCACATTACTGTGAATGGTCATCGTTATCGCGCCATAATTACCGATTATTTTTGGCCCGAATTGGAAGATATGGACTTGGGCGACATGCGGTTTCAATAGGACGGTGCCATAGGCCACATAGCACACGATACAATCGATTTATTGAAGAGTTAGTTTGATGAGCGTGTTATCTCAAGAAATGGGCCAGTCGGTTGGCCGCCTCGTTCGTGCGATTTAACGCCTCTAGACTATTTTCTTTGGGGCTACGTCAAGTCATTGGTCTATGCCAATAAGCCGACGACGTTGGTAGAGCTCAGCGCCAACATTGAACGCGAAATAGTGGCCGTTTCGACCGAAATGTGTGGCCGAGTCATCGAAAATTGGGTCCAACGAATCGACCGCTGCAAACGTGCCCGCAGTGGCCATATGAACGAAGTCGAGTTCCATTCATAAATGTTTTGATTGTACTTCAAGCTGATAATAAAGTTTTTGACATATCTCAAATGGTTTGCGTTTTATTTAAAAAAAAGTTGTCAAGTCCCTATTGGAAAACCCGATACTAACAGCTAGGCCGGCTTGTCGTAAGAGGCGACTAAAGGCCGAGTGGTATGTGGGGTCCCAACACACTGTCGCCGGTGAAATACCACAAGCTATAAGCTCCATTCTAACAGAGCCGACGAGGCTGGAAGACTGACTGAGGCGTTAGCTATTAGCTGCAATTTGACACAATTTGATTTTGCGAACACCCCGGATCTGTTCCAGTGCATTGCTTGATATCGGTTACGCAACTACTTGTATTTCAAACGAATAACCAACCGAAACAGCGTCGCCAGGTATGGAGGTGCGGAACTGCTAGCTGGGACGATTTGCTATTTTTTTCTTCCCAGCCTTTCCGTGATCAGAGATACGGGGAGATACCACCTCGTCACGCTGTACAGTCCGCGATGTCGTCGGGAGCAATCTTCGACTATGTTTCGGATGTATGGCTGATACCCCGCACTGACACGGAGATAAGTCATGACGGTACCTTCTAAGATAAAGAAATCCGGAGGTAAACTAATTCCCCATTCTGATCTCCGCTGGGGACTATGTCGGGGGGAACGTCATGCAAATATTTTGATAAATAACCGTACTTTAAGAAATTCGTCATCGCGTAACCGGTTTCGTTCGCGAAACTTTGTCGACGTTCGACTGATAACGGCATTTTGTAACATCAGCGGCATCGGTTTCACCAATACGAATGTAAACACCGTCCACCAATATTTGCAAACAGCGAACACTGATATCCCTGCCCTACTTGAGACCCAGGCCGATTCGTCAACTGATCCGACATATCTTCGTTGCTCAGGATACGACTGGCATTCAGATTCCAATTTAAGGATGAAGTCTTCACGATATCCGATCTGGCTTGCCGAAGGATGGAGGCATGGGAACCCAATAACATGGACATCATGTGGTTGAGGGTCGTGCTGGGGAATTGTG
Source organism: Microdon myrmicae (assembly GCA_963931805.1). NCBI lineage: Eukaryota > Metazoa > Arthropoda > Insecta > Diptera > Syrphidae > Microdon > Microdon myrmicae. The sequence goes on from OZ007497.1 coordinate 220,062,308, forward strand.
TTAAATTTCTTTGTTGTCTTTACCGGCCCCCGATTGTATATTGACCAGAGACATTTTTCGAACACCTTTCACGTACCGTCGACTGGATACAGATCAACCAGCCGGCTTCTGAAATTGTCTTCCTTGGCGATTTTAATATACACAACTCCGGCTGGTTGATACATTCTGACAGAACCGACAAGGCTAGCGAGGATGTTCGTTGTTAGCCACAATTTGACTCAATTCGTGGAGGAACCTACGCGAGTGCCGGATGCCCGAGTTGATTAGGCGAACACCCTGGATCTGTTTTTACATTCGAGCAGAGCATTTATACCGTGGAGGTAAGGGCGCCATTGGGAAACTCTGATCAGTGCTTGGTATCGGTCGCGCAACCACTTGCATTTCAAACGAATAACCGACCTAAGAAGCTTCGTCATGTATGGAGGTATAGGGCTACTAACTGGGACGATTTGCGAGATTTCTTCTTATCCCTTCCGTAGTCGAAGGTGTGTTTTGGAGACTCCGATGTTAACGCATTTGCGGAGTCGGTATCAGAGATTATTCTTCTCGGGATGGAGATTTACATTCCACATTCCATCAAATGAAATTCATCTGATAAACCTTGGTTTGATAAAAAATGCGAGCTGATTACAGCGGCAAAAAATAGAGCTTTTAAGCAATGGCGCTCCAATCCCACCGATGTTAACAGAACGAATTTTGTTAGAATCAGAAACGCGTGCAACCAGGCGGTTGATACCGCGAAGAATGCTCACAACGACAGGGTGATCAATAAGCTCCTTAGGTGCCCAACTGGTTCGCGCTCCTTCTGGTCAATGGCAAAAGCTGTCAGCGGTAGCTTCACAACCTCTTCCTACCTTCCGTTGGTGACAGACAGCGGGACGTTAGTCACGAATTCAAAGGATAACGCTGTGTTCGCGCATTTATTTTCCGTGAATTCAAACCTCGATCCCGGCCTTTTGGAGCCACCTGTGATCTCGTCGGTACGGTCTTTGATGCGGGATGTGAGATTTCGTCCGCACACTATTCAACGCATTCTACGTGAACTGGATTGTAGGAAGGCAACCAACAATAGTCCTTAAGAACTGTGCTCCAGAACTATCGCCGGTTTTTGGCAGACTCTTCCACTTATCTTATGCACGGAGGACCTTTCCTGCCACAATTTGAAAATCGCTCGAGTTCACCCAATCCCAAAGACGGGAAAAAAGACTCCCCCACAAAATTACCATCCGATAGCATTACTGTCTATTTTATCTAAGGTAATGGAAAAAGTCATCAATACAGAGTTAGTTAAGTATTTGGAGAGCAACGGACTTCTGAATGATCGTCAATACGGATTCCGTGACAGGCCTTATAACCGATATATGGACATCTGCGATTGAACGGCATGGTGAGTCAAGTGCGGTCGCATTGGATATCTCCAAGACTTTTGACCGCGTCTGGAACGGAGCATTGCTGAGCAAACTTCGTTCATATGGACTTTCCCAACAGCTTTGCGACTGGACGAGGAGCTTCCTCGAGAATCGATCGATCCGGGTTGTTGTGGGCGGCGAGTGTTCGGATATGTATCCTGTTAATTCGGGGGTGCCCCGAGGTTCTATTTTGGCTCCAACCTTGTTCTTGCTTCACATAAACGATTTGTTGGAGACAACGGATAACAAAGTGTTCAGTTTTGCGGATGATAGTACGATTGTTTCCACCTTTTCGAGTGTTCGACCGATCGGTGCATCTACGTCGCATCAGCTGAGATGTAGACAGATTGCCTCTCTGAATCAGGATCTAGATAGGATCCTGCAGTGGGAAAGGGCCAATCTCGTCGACTTCAATGCAGCGAAGACACAATATACAACATTCACAAAGAAAAGTGTATCATCGGTTCCACAGCTGATGATGAATGGCCGGGCCCTCGAGGCTGGGGAAAGTTTGAAATTGCTCGGCGTCACGGTCTGTGGGAATGTATCATGGCATAAACACGTGTCGAATATCGCCAGGCCAGCCTGTGGTTCATCTCCCGACGGCGCGAACATCCCTGCATCAGAACTCGTTCCGTTACAGAGCGGGGAAGCTGTGAAACTCCCTTCCCGCGCGAGTGTTCCCGGAGCGTTACAACCTGCAACTGTTCAAAAAGAACTGCAACAGTTATTTGATGGCATCTTGGGGGTCCCACTCGGCACGCCGAGAGCAGTCTAATGAAAAAAAAAAAAAAAAAATATATATATATATATATATATATATATATATATATATATATCGAAAGGAAGGGTATGAGCATTTTGCAGAATCGATTGCGTTTTAGAACGGAGACCTCTGACATTTTGATAGTAGAAGGTTAAGGGGGGAGTATTGAGAGGTGTGGAGAGGGCGGTTGATTAGGGTAAAAAAGACTTGCCCTATTTTGAGGGCCAAGTAGGTGAGGATGTTGAAATGTTATGCCTGGTATAGTAATAATAGAGGGAAATTGATTTGAAGATTTCTATGTAGATAATGGAAATAGCTCCTTCCACAGTTAGGTGTTTATGAAAACAGAATGAGATTCTACTAAGGTAGTCATTAATAAGGCGAAAGTTCGCTTTGTGGCAATCATATGAATAATGATCACAAGGTGATATTATCCCTTATATAAAGTTTTGACATAAACGAAAAAATAATGGATTTCTTTTTTCCCAAATTAATTTAATTCTAAAATTAGAATATCTTGATGGTTGGTTAGTCTCGGTACTTTTTGAATGATTTGTTTATACATGATGTTGGATGCAGTCAATTTCACGATCTATTACATTTCGTTTCCGCGTGCTGTTGGGATGCTCTCATCGTCTGTTGGACGAAACCATTCTTCGTTCAGTCAGTCGGTCGATACGCTTTGTACGGAACACTAGTGCGGCAGTAGTAATATTATTCCTCACCAAATCATTGTACGTTCGTTATGCCCAATAAAGTTTTCCTTGTTCATCAAAATTTCAGTTGATTCACTCGCAAATCTTAACACATGATGTTGTAGAGTAGTAGAGACGAAGGGAAGGTACAACGTGGTTTGATGGACGTGACCTGAAGCGGCTAGTTAATAGAGGAGAGTGATGATGTGCACGTACATCATCATGAAGCCTTTGCAACTTGACGCAATACAAAATGGTGGATATTCGTCAAGTTCAACCAATTTCATTGTCGCCGGTGTGCGCATCGGATGTACACTAATGTAGAACATTAGATGTACAACACTTCCCTTCGATGAGCGCAACAGTGCGAAAAATTTGCATCAGGTTTAGAGATCGAGACACCTCTTGTGCTTCGGTTTGGATCGGGCCTTAGTGAGAATGTCTGCAGGCATTTGTTCCAAGGGGCATGTATTCGACCGAGAGTTCCGCTGTCCAGTGCTTCACTGATGAAATGATGTCGGACGTCGATATGTTTTGCTCCGGGAGTGGAATACGGGATTCTCAGCCAGCTTCCGAGCACCGTTGTTGTCGTTGAATAGCTTCAGCTTGTCTGGTAAGGCGAATCCCAGTTGACTTATCAGTCTTCGTAGATGTATGGCCTCTTCCGCCACATCGGACATGGCTATATACTCTGCTTCTGTGGATGATAGCGCGGTGGTTCTTTCTTTACGCGATTCCCATGAGACAGGTGTGCCGTTAAGGGTAAAGGCATACCCAGTGTACGATCTCCTGTCGCCTGGGCAGTTGGCCCAGTCCGCATCGGCGTATCCGGTGAGACATTTCCCGCTCGTTTTATAGGATAACCCAATGTTCGTCGTGCCTTTCAGTAGCGTAAGACACGTTTGGCGGCTTTCCAGTGATGCTCGTCGAAACAGCTGTTGAATTGGATCAATCTGCTCACGACAACGGCGATATCTGGTCTTGTGCATACTGCCAGGTACATGAGAGATCCAATTAACTCTCGAAACAGCAGGTTTCTGTCGGGTTCCTCCTTCCCTTTCTGTAGTATAGTGCCGCTGTCCAGAGGCGTACTCACGGGCTTCGAGTCGCTCATGTTGAAACGGTTCGTGTGCCACTGTCGTCCTGCTTGGCGAAGTCCGTATAGAACTCTATTTAGCAAGCATACCTTATTCCCGTTTTGCAGTTGCGTTAGCATTTGTTTTGCTTTAATGTTTTCTCTGCTTTTTCCGGATTGAATTAATTTCTCCAGGACAACGTCGGTGTGTTTGGGGATCTCCATGTAAATTGTCTCGTCAAGCTCGCCGTTTAGATAGGCCGTTGCAACGTCAACGTGACGGATGCTCATGTTGTGTTGAGCGGCTAGGGCGGCCGTAATTCGAATGGAGTTCATTCTTGCAACTGGAGCGAACGTCAGGTGGTAGTCAATTCCAGGTACTTGGGAGAATCTTGGAGGCGGGACTCCGGTCGTTATGTTTTTCGAAGAACTTCACGTCCCTCGCAATTTCGATTCCTCGTTCGTTGGGGGGCCAAATCCTGTACGCTTTCGATTTGTCAGCGTAGCCGACGAAAATCCCCTTTTTGGACCTGGGGCTGAATTTACCTTCTCTTGGTCCGCGTTCTAGCGAGTAGACAACGCATCCAAATTTACGAAAATGGCCTACGTTTGCAGCGTTTCCAGTCCACACTTCGTATGGGGATCTTCCGTTGAGTGTGTTGGTCGGACATCTGTTTCTGATGTGGTTTGCTGTGTTGACTGCTTCTCCCCAAAATCTTGTGTCCAGCTTTGCTTGTATGAGGAGGCGTCTACCCATATCCACCAGGGTCCGGTTTTTTTCTTTCGGCTTCGAAGATGACCTCCCGTTTTGAGTTCGTTACTTTCGCTCCTTTATTATCGAAAGTGATTGTGAATCCTCTGTCAGCGATTTTGCTCACAGACATTAGATTCGCCGGCAGATCGGGGACGTGTAGAACGTTATCCACTTTCACGTTTCAATATTTGCCTTTGTACTGTGTGATGATGTTTATGCCGCCTCGTCCGGTGATGTCGGTTGAGGCACTGTTGGCAAGGTTGAGTTTCATCGGATGAATTTCGTTGTATCCTTCGAATGCTTCGGTGTTACTCGACATGTGGGATGTGTTTCCGCTGTCCAGGCACCACCCCTTACTGACAGTCGACTTAAAAGCCTGAAATCCGTGTTGCGCTGAGTTCGTGTAAGCTCGTACACTTTTACCGTAGTTGTACGTCTTGTTTTCCTTTCCTCGATCATTAGTAGATCCCGGTCCTTTTCTGTTGAGAGAGCGGCATTCGGCGACCCTGTACCCGGCTTTTCTGCAATGGTAGCATTGTAGGAAGGCTTTTGTCGGTTTACTGGGTGATTGTGTCCATGGCGTTTATCCTCCGTCCTCGTGTCGCGTTGTTTGGCGTCGTCTTGGGATTCTATGGCGCATCTGAAGTTCTCGAACTTCGGGGAGAGACTATACAGGAGCAGATCGTCGTTGATTTCGATTTCCATGTCGTTCAATTTATCGACGGTGTCAAAGAAGTCACTTAAGTGTGTTCGCACGTCGTCGTGATCGCTCATTCGATGAAGCACCAGTGTCTTCAGTAGGCTGACTTTCCTGGTCGGACCTTTTGATTCGTACACGGAGATGAGTTTCTCCCATACTTTTCAGGAAGTTTCACACCCTTTAATGATCTTGACTTCAGATGGTCCGATCGCTAGTATGATGTCTGCCTTAGCCTTCCTGTCTCCTGTTTTCCACTGCTCGACCACGCCTGTGCGCGCCTCCGTCGATTCAGGTTTCACGATTTCTCCAGTCACATAGCCCCATGCGTCGTTCTTTACTAGGATCGCCTCCATCTGCAGTTTCCAAGTGTCGAAATTATCCTTCCGCAGTTGTTCGATGCTCGCTGTGGATGGCGCCATTTTGTTGATAGGCGAGAATCGTCCTGTGTTGTTTGTAGGTTTTCCACGCGTTTATCCAATCGTGACTCTATTTCGCAGTGCTCTGCTGAATGCCTGGCCCCATACCCTGTTGTAGAGTAGTAGAAACGAAGGAAGGATACCACGTGGTTGGATGGACGTGACCTGAAGCGGCTAGTTAATAGAGGAGAGTGATGATGTGCACGTACATCATCAGGAAGCCTTTGCAACTTGACGAAATACAAAATGGTGGATGTTCGTCAAGTTCAACCAATTTCATTGTCGCCGGTGTGCGCATCGGATGTACACTAATGTAGAACATTAGACGTCCAACACATGATAACAAACAAAACTCTTTTTTTCGCTTTGTGGGGGCAAACATAGTGTAGAAGTTGCTCATTATATGCCCAAGATGTATAAGTCGGGGGTTTTTTTGGACACCGACCTATAGGCCGCCCCTTCGAGGAGAATATGTTGATGAATATAGGAGAATTTTGACAAAAAATGATGTTTTTATATATCAATCTCGGGACTTTTCGAACGACCTGTTATTTGTCAATTCAGCGAAAATGTAGGAAGCTTCGTTGCGAGAATAAAGCTATACCAATCGTATAAAGTTACCCTCGTCCAATTACCATCTCCACCAATCTCTACAAAAATATGCAAAAAATATTTCAACATAAATTTATGACTGTCAATTATCACACTCTTGCGCCAAGAAACCACCGAAATTGTTTGATAGCGGGGAATTTTCTGAAGTAGTTTTGGGAAAATAGATAAAAAGTCAAACAAAAAAAAAAAAAGACGCACGTCGGATGCAATAAATTTACTTACAAAAAGAACATTTTTTGTATGAAATTTATCCGAAAACTTCACAGAAAATTTTCCAAACTACGGAGTTTGTAATGTTTGAGAAAGGCAGAACAAACAAGATGTAGAAATTAGAAAATTAAGTGTCCATCGTTGCAAGTGCTACAGAAACTAATCATCGATAGTAAGACCGCAACACAAGGGTTTTAACTCATAACATTCCAATAACATGCACAGGGGTGTTATTTCGGGACAAGCGGTTGGTTTTTCGAATACTAGTTTGTAACCAACTGAATTCAACAGAGTTATCAAACACTTATTCTCCAATGGAGGAGGAAATGTATCTCACTTTTTTTTTGACTTGGCGAACACTTCAATCAGCACGTTAACATAATAATAATGACAAGGACTGAAAATTACTATACATCTTATTCTGTGGAGGTAGACACAAGTACTTACAGACATAAACCGTTTCAATACTGTCAGGCGAATCATTTGTATCGGCCATCATTCGTTCACTTTTCACACTCCTCACACAGTATGCACTTTCTAAAGCAAATTACCGCTCCTACACAATCACCGATGATAAATTTTATTTGTTATAACAACAATTAGTATCTGCAACACAGTAAGTTTAATTGAGCACTAAAAAGAAATTCGATCCCCAATACGCTGTGATGTACAAAGTATGACTTCGCTTAACTTTCAAATATGTCTGTCCACCTGTTTGAATAGTTATTTGATCATCTTTACAGTTGCGTACAAAAAGCACAGAATAATCGGATTAATCATAAGCAAAACCAAGACGTGCCTAGTCATATAATGATATACAACCACATTGAAAAACTAATTAGTTATTCAAGAGACATTTTTAAGACTTTGGGTGAGTGAGTCTTGGGCTTCGATTCACTCTAACGCGTCATTTTACTGACAGCTCGGGGAATATCCGGCAAATGTATATTTCATCGGAAGCAAAGACGTTCAAAAGGAGGATGAATTACCGACATAATAGAAAATGAAGAGGAAATGTTTTTATGTATTTACTTACATTTTATTAAACTTACGACCGTTGTATGCTTTTCCGAACGCACCTCTTGCCCATTGACCTAGAAAATATACATTAGTCGATTGAGTGGGTAATTCAGTGTAATATTTCAGGATGGGTTACCTTCAGTATCATATCTCCTGCTATCAGACCGGCGACCTGGGCAGCCCCACCCGGTTTAACACTTTCCACATACACAGGGTTATCACCAGAAACCTGGAATAAAAAAGGAAACGTGAAATAGAATTTCCTACTGTTAAAGTTGATACGCATATTACAAAATCATTTATTTTTGGACAAAGTAAAAAATTTCATGTGCGATTAAGGAAAGCATTAGTGAATATAACGACACTGTCAAACCGAAAGCCCAAGTAGCTAGTGTTATTAAATTTAAGTCACCATGGAATGTATTTACAATGTAATAAATAATAAATAATGAAAATAATGACACTGAGGCTTTTTCAATGAACAGAAGGTGCCACTACTTATAGAAATGAAATCTGCATAAATGTCTGATCGACTGAAAAAACAGAGGACAATTTATAAGTTGTTTATATTTTCAAGGGGGGTGGGAGCGAACATACAGGGCAAAGTCACTGATTGCTTTCAACCCGGCGAAGGCCAAGACGATCCTTGTCCCTGTTCAATCCAAGTTGACATGCAGTCTCGACGTGACACTCCTGGATAGGTACTTTGGCACCCACCAAGTAGTGAACCAATGCATGCAGCGACATCCTGAGAAAGCTTGGCGCACGGCGAATAACCTTGCCCGTAAAAACAAATTATTATGGAAAATTTAACAAGCCTCGGATATGGACCGGATACACGACGACGATCACGGAAACGAAAATGGCTAAACGATTTGAGAATTTTTTCATGGAACATCCGCTCATTATACAGAGTTCGAGCACAGCCGATGCCCTGTCCGAATATAAGGCTGACATAAAAGCATTAGAAGAAATAAGATGGACGGGGAGTGGTGTTATTCAATGAAACGAGTATGACATTTATTACACCTGTCATGCAACACACCATGTGCTCGGGGTAGGTTTTCTAGTCAGCCAAAAACTGAAGCCTGCCATTATCGGCTTTAATGTAAATAAACGAAAGGCTATGCACTCTTCGCGTGCGATGCAACTTTAAGAACATAAGCCTCATAAACGTCCACGGACCTACAGAGGAGTCCCCTGACGACGAAAAGGAAGAATACTATGAAAACGTCAAACGAGCCCTCAATGCCTACCCAAGATACGATGTGAAAATCGTTCTTGATGATTTAAATGCGAAAATAGGTCGGGGTGTCGGTTTTCCAGGCACTACGCAGGTTCCCATAGTTTGCATGGGAGCAAGTTAATGACCTCACCGAACTGGCAGCATCAAATAATTTGGTCGTTGCGAGTTCTAGGTTTCCGCGTGAAGATATCCACAAAGTCACCTGGGTATCACCTGATGGAGCCACTCGCAACCAAATTGACCACGTGTTGATAGATCGCCGCCACTCCTCGAGCCTGATGACGGTACGAACATACCGAGGTGCCAACGTCGACTCGGATTACTATCTTGTTGGTACAGTTTTCCGAGCGCGGATTGCCTTACGGATACGTATTGCATCCGCGAATCAGGTTCGAATCAACACGGCTGCCTTACGTAATGAGAATACCAGTAACAGCTTTGGTAATACGTTAAGACTCGCCCTCGAAGAGCTCGATGGAGGGAGAGTAAGTCCTGGTGCCAGAATGCCGGGCGTAGAATAAAAAAGGACACGCCTTAAGAATACTGTCATTAGTACTGCCAACTCCATCTTGGGCAGTAGTCGTAGAGATCGGAGCGACTGGTTTGATGATGAGTGCAAACTAGTGACTGAACGAATGAATGCTGCAGACCGGGCAATGCAGCAGTCTCATAGGACTCGGGTAGGCGAGGAGAAATAAAAAGAACTCAGAAGATCTGAAAAAAGACTTCAGAGACAAAAGAAAAGTGCCTGGGAAAAAAAACTTGTCTGTGAAATAGAGAAAAGTAGAGAGCAAGGTCCGCACCAGGTGCGAAAGTTCTACCAAATAATCTAATTCTACACATCACGCTACACTTACTGCAAGGATAAAGAGGGTAATCTGACCACCCACCCTGTAGGCATTCTGGAGTGATGGGAAGTGCACTTCAATGAATTGCTAAATGGTCGGCTCACAGAAGAATTGGAGGCTCCACCAATACAAAATTAAGACCAAATGCTGCCGCCACCAAGCATTGAGGAAACATTATAAGCCATAAGACAGCTCAAATCAAATAAAGCCCCTGGAGCTGATGGCATACCAGCTGAGCTGATCAAACAAGGAGGGACAGTGCTACATCACGGAATTCATAAGGTCGTGGTGCACGTATGGGAGCAAGAGGAGATGCCGGAAGATTGGCGTCGCGGAATAATTTGCCCCATACATAAGAAGGGAGATATCACAGTGTTCAACAACTATAGGGGTATAACATTGCTGAGTACCGCCTATATGATACTCTCCACTATCCTACAAGATCGGATAGTCCCATACGCTAAAGCCATCATTGGTCAATATCAGTGTGGCTTCAGCCCAAGCAAATCAGCGGTTGATCAGATATTCACCCTTAGGCAGGCGATTGAAAAATGTCAGGAATTTAAGATTCCATTATACCATATATTTATAGACTTTAAGGCCGCCTACGAGAACATAACCCGGGTAGAACTATATAATGCTATGAGAAAGTTCGGCATTCCAAACAAATTGATGACTTTGTAGGTTGACCATGACCAACGTAACTAGTCAAGTAAAAATAGCGGGATTGCTGTCCAAACCAATAAACATCTTTAATGGACTCCGAGAAGGGGACGGTCTGGCCTGCATCCTCTTCAACCTGGCGTTGGAGAAAGCTATCCGTGACTCTGGCATTACAACTAGAGGGATTATTGTCACCAAGTCCAGCCATATACTTGGATACGCAGATGGCATCGAGATCATCGGTAGAACCGAATCGGCTGTACAGGACTCCTTCACCCAGTTCAAGCAGGCGGCACAAAAACTGGGACTGAACGTTAATGAGGGGAAAACTAGGTACATGGTGGAAACTTCTGCGAAGAGAAGACCTAGCGTTGGTCAAACTATTAGGGTAGTGGAGTGTGGCGTTTGTAACAGATACACACACAATACACAAGCAAATAGTGAAGAACACCGAACGAAAATCGAATAAGAGAATACATCAGAGCCGTATACCATAGCGATAACATAACAAAATCCACAGCAGTCGAATGTACTTGAGTTTAGAAATCGAATTCGTACACACGGCGGTGGCCTAGTGGGTTGCGCTTTGGTTCAATTTTTGCAGATTCTAACTGTCATAGCGTCAGTTCGAATCACACGTTCTTCACTATCATCCCAAACGCTATAATTGGTGAACCCGACGTGATCTGTGTACACACAAAATGGCTAAACGATTTAAGAATTTTCTCATGGAGCGTCCGCTCGAGTTCGAGCTGTACGGCAGCTAACCGATGCCCTGGCCGAATACAAGGCTGACATAACAGCATTACAAGAAATAAGATGAACGGGAAGGGGTGTTATTCAAAGAAACGAGTATGACATTTATTACTCCTGTGGGGGGTACGAGGTTGCGGCACTCGCATGGGTGCGAGCTCTACTTCGTCCCACTAACAATCCGCTGTTCGAACAAGGTTCCGCCAAACCGAATCGTCACCTCACTAAAAGGAATGCACACAGTTGTCCGGTGATTGATGTAACTGTTCCAAGAAATCAAAATAAAACAATTAATTCACAGAGTTTAGGTCTTTATTTGTGCACTCTATTCATTACACGTGATATACAGCTTCTTATTTTAATTTTTATTTTCTCACACGGAACAGGCGGTTAACAAATTGCTACTATTTAGCACACTCGATATATTCAGGCGAACTCGAAAATCTATTTAAACATCCCGCACTGTACCGTGGACACAAGATAAATTTCTTTTTGAATATCTTTACTATCATCGCGATTTTTACACATTTTCGGGCAATAGTCTTGACACAACACTACATACTACGACTCCGTATATATACGCGTCTCCGCAGCGCTACGGAGAGCGGGGGGTGAACCCACCGGTTCCGTTGGGTGTTGAAATACGACTCAGCGATATCAATTCGCTGGCAAAGGAAATTCGGCCAATGGTACTGGCTCTCTTAATTTAGAGACGCATTTTCTATCCCAAGAGAAACGTATAGCCTCTCTTTGCGGGTAGATAACCAGATCTCATAGAGAAGATCGTAGTGGTACACATGTATGTGTGAACAATGGTTCTTTCATGGTACAAAGGCTTGAGAAACAATCTGCAAACAAAGAAAGGGAATAATGTGCATCCATGAGATGTGAGTTCGGCTAAGCAAACAAGCCGAATCTCGTTGGATGTTAATTCGGTTTGTGTTTGCTTATGTGAGAAGGTCAGGAATATGATAGTAGATGCATTTGGGATACTTGAATGGTTTGAATTGTTTGCCGTATCGCCAGAATGCCTGCTGAAGGACCACGTTCTTTTGTTTGTACATGATACATGCTAGGGAATTAGTTTCAGCGTCTATTGCGCTAATAGTATGCAGCTGTGTTGGATTGTTTATCGTTGGTGCAAGGGTCGCCAGCCAATGTGTATGTATGTAAATTTATTGTACACATGTTGAGGCTGGGAATAGCCAACTCAAGGTTAAGATTCCCTGATTATGCAATTGCATTACATGTGAACCGATGAGTTTTCTTTCAGGGATTCGTCTAGGGGGAAATACACTTGGTGAGATTGGGATTTGCCTGGCACCGAAGGTGCCGAATTGGTTTTGGGATTCATGATAAGTTAGGAAAGAATTCTTGTAGGGAATTTGTATGCGAAGAGATGCATGAAAGGTAAGAATTCTTTTACAGGGACTTTTAGATTATAAATTTGATCTATTTGATGCGTGAAGCATTTACAGGTGCTTAATGCGATTGCATTAGCAAAAACTTATGCAGATTGGGTTGTAGGGAAGGGGGTTCTTCAGGTAAGTAGGCAGTGGGGTTTCGCGGAACCGCCATAGATCCACTTAGAAAGACATGATGAAGTCAACGCAGAAGGATATGCGATGATTCAGACGTTTCAATCGGAAAAACGAGAGCGGGAGAAGCCTCGGATCGAAAAAGATCCTAGAAAATGCCAGAGCAAAGAATATCAGAGGTATGTATGGCGGCATAAATTCAATTAGAAATGGCTACAGAGGGAGAACCGAAATAATTCGAGACACAAACGGCTGTCTGGTCACAGAAACAAACTATATCGTGACAAGATGGAAGCAGTACTTTGAAAATCTGCTCAATGTGCGCACGCATCAACCACAAATAAACGCACCAGATATACATACAGCCGAGCCTCAGATCCCAGAGCCCTCTTTCGACGAAATTGTAGACGCAATAAATCGATTGTAAAACAACAAAGCTCTCGGAGTCGACTGCATACCGGCAGAGCTTGTGAAGCATGGAGGAGAGGCAACCGCTCGAAAGATCCACCAACTCATCCAAACAATATGGGACAAGGAAGTCACTCCAGAAGAATGGAAAACCATTTTCAAAAAAGGCGACAGATCTGACTGCGAGCACTAGAAAAGAATATCATTGCTCCCAACTACATACGAAATACTAACAAATGTCATACTGGCGAGAATCACACCGTATGCAGAAGAATTGCAGGGGGACTACCAGTGCGGATTCCGTAGGAACCGGTCAACAACCGACCAAATGTTCACAATAAGGCAACTGCTGGAAAAGAAGTGGGAATACGGACTTCAAAAAAGCCTACGACTCAGTCGCAAGGCAAAGACTCTACGATATTGTAGTTGAGCTGAGAATCCCGAAAAATTATGCCGCCCTCATTCAAATTTGTATGAACGAAAACAAAGGGCGAGTTAGAATAGAAAACCAACTCTCAGAACCATTTGAAATCCGGGACGGACTAAAAGAAGGGGATGGCCTCTCACAGTGTCTTTTTAACCGCGTGCTCGAGTATATCATCAGAAAGGGACGATAACATGGCCGGATCGTCCCTGAACGGCGTCACACGGGTGCTCGCATATGTGGATGTCATCGCCGTTTCGAGCGATAATCTAGAAACTGTAAGTAAAAACAGTGAAATCATCATGCAAGCGGCAGAAGAGGTGGGCCTAGAAATAAGTGAAGACATAACAAAATACATGATTACGGCGAGAGCAGGTGGACCTCAAAGAACATATATAAATGTCAGAAGCAAGATATTTAAAAAAGTTAAAGAATTTAAATATCTGGGAACGATACTGACGGCCAGTAACGAAATTTCGAAGGAAATTAACAAAAGACTGCAAGCCGGCAACGTTAGTTGGCACGCAGTCAGAAAGCTGCTGAAATCCAAACTGCTATCACGTAACAGAAAGCTCCGTGTCTCCAGAAACATAATCATGCCGATTGCTCTATAAGGAAGCGAAACAATGGGCTCTCACGAAACAGAAAGAAAACAAATTCCGCGTATTCGAGAATAAAGTTTTAAGGGGTATCTTTGGCGGTAAATATGACGAGGAGGCAGGACAATGGAGGAAACTCCACAACCACGAATTGGAAGAGCTATACCGCAAATCTACAATAGTGAGAGTAGTCAGGTCGCGAAGATTAGGATGGGCCGGAAATGTGGCGCGAATGGGCAACGATAGGACCGTGCGTAGAATTCTCGACGGTAGACCAACGGGAAAGAGACCGACAGGACGGCAGTAACGGAGATGGGAGGACAATGTTGGGTTTGACCTTGAGGAGATCCGATCGGCTGGTCAAGCGTGTAAGGAGAGTGCACAGGACAGGAAACGATGGCGGAGTCGAGTCGGTGAGGTCATTAACTTCCGGGTTCCTACAGCCTAATAAATAGTTATTGTGAATTTTTCACTACCCAAATCGATTAATTCCATAAGAAAGAATTGATGAAAATGGGAAAATAATATTATGTTGTTTTTAGAAAGCCTGTTGTATTATAAGTGCTAGTAAACTGTAGCAGACGTATGTTTGTTTTAAATATATGTTAATTAAGTCAATAAATTGTTATAAATTTAAAATTTAATAAAACTCAGAAAGTGGTGTTAATCGATTTGGCGATTAAAGCATTCAATTATGAGTCTCAATTTCCGTGACACGCAAAAAAAACCAACACTGTCCCACCGGTGAAAATTACCTTTAGTAGGTGGATGTATGGGGAAATGTGGGAGGAAAAAGGGTGGGCTTCGTGGAACACTACAGCGTGACGGGCACGTCGTTTTGTTTCTGCGACAAATGCCTATCGGCGTGGTAGCCTACCGTCGCTGGCGGCTTTGGACCAAAAGCATATCGACGTGCGTGGCACGACTTTATAGTGCAAGTGGTTAAAAGTTTCAAAAAATGTCTGTTATGTGTTTATACCATAAAATGAATGCATGACTAATTTTGAATTAAAATTAACAACCCATCAGACTAGTTTTGTTTATTTGTAAAAAAAAAACACTCCTTTCATTCACAATGCACTATTAACCAAAAGGTAAATATTTGTGTAACGACATAACATAAGAAAATATGTCCTTTTAAGAGGTCAGCGATCTCTTCTAACCTTTTGCAAGCAGGTTACCCACACAGGTCAAATGCTGCACCGTGAATGAAAACAATAAATTACTATGCCATGAAGCTTCAAACACCTAACTGACAGATCAACCATATTTTAACTCGCTCCACCGTCCACAAGGACTTTTATTGCATTCTATAAATAATTAAAATATGATTTATGTGTACAGTTTAGAAGAATTCGCTTGAGAAATATTTTTATGAGTCTTTCAAAGTTACACCACAGAAAGAGTAAAAGATTAAATACCATAGTAAAAAAAACATTATAGTTTGGATTTCAACATCTATTCTTGATGTGTCCACCTTCAATTTAGTAAATCGTAATGTGAATGCGTTTAATCATCTCAATGGCAGTGGTCAGGGTTATACGGACTGAGGTATTCGCTATCCCGCAAATCTCTGCAGACAGATCAGTAAAACCTGTACAGTGGAATCAGACGAATGAAGTCACCCATTACTGAGCTGTAATTGTAATATTTATAGTTACATTTATGAGTGTCGAACCACTGGAGAGTGGTAATAATAATAGAAATATCTTGACCATAGAAGTTGAGAAACGTGAAAATACTTTTTACATTTCTTTTATTGATTGTCTACTTTATTCAATGAAGGCCGTTAAGGTTTAATCATTCTTGGATAAGCACATTTTTTATATACCGCAATAAAATCGTCTGCTTGCAAGAATAGAATGAAATAAATACATTACAAAAAATTGTTGTTAAACGTTGCTATTCCAATACTCAAAGTCAAAATGATTTCTTTCTTTCTGTAATTGTTTATTCGTTTTGAGAAAAAGAAAAACATTTTCATTATGTTTGTGCAACACTTCAATTGTCATGATTCGGATTGTTTTATAAATTGCTGACATTTTAAAGATACGAGGGTGAATTAAATATAAACGGTAATTTTACTTTTTTGCTTAACAACAAGTTGCGAGCCAGATAATCTTATGCGTGGCTGTTGTTTGGTTTATGAAATGTAGGGGAACCGGTTTGGCTAAGTTTATGGCGAAAAACTTTAATGAGTGATTTTTCATAATCAAATCAAATCAAATCTCCATTTGATACCGATTTCTTGAGAGTAAAGAAGTTTCGCAATGATAAAAGAATTGGGAATCACTTGGTGTTAAGTTCGAACTATAATAGTGGAATTATGAAAACTTCCCAACCAAATACCCCGAGTTTCTGATGAGTCATGATACAAATAAGTTCGCCAATTCTGGCCTTTTCCGATCAATCGTTAACTTCGAACGATCGAATTGTTGACAGTAGATGCTACATATGGAAGTAGCTCTTAGCAGATGATTGACGGAAAACCTTACTAACCTTACTAAAGGCTATTTAGTCCTAGTTTGGCGCCCACTTGAGCCGCTTCACTCCGCTTTGACCATGATCTTTTTGCAAACTTTGCTGGATGTGATCCATTTCTCAGTCATTATCCATTTAAGAAATAAGTCGATTTTGTTCCGTTCGGCCGAAGCTTCACAGATATAAAGTAGATGCAAAATGTTTCCTTGCGATCCCTTCTCAAGGAATTTTTATCTACAATGAACAGTGCGATATGTGGCGGGTACGTTGGCGTTCTTTAATATAATTGTGGGGCTGTTTTGGGTCAAGGGAAAAGTGTATGTAATGAATATGTGCGTTCCAATCATCTCTTTTTTTAAATTCATAGTTTTTCTCTGAATTTTTCAAATTATACAATTCGATGTTCCACCTCTTCTACTCTTAATTCAGTGTTAATTTCAGCAGACAGTCTATCAAAGATTTAATTTTCGTTATTTATTTTGTTTTTGATTGAGTGAAAGCTTTGGGAAACTAGGGCTCTCTTTAATGGTGTGTACCATTAAAAAGGGATAACAACCCATGTTGCAGTTTTCCAGTCTTCAAAATTTGCGACGATTTTATGGAACAATGTATTTAATTAATCGGACATGTTTTGCTTGCGATCAAACGTATACGCGAGTTTCTCAGACAAACTTCTGAAGATCTAAAACTATATCAAAAAAAGGTCTATAGCGTTTGGGATGATAGTGAAGAACGTGTGATTCGAACTGACGCTATGACAGTTAGAATCACAAAAAATTGAACCAAAGCGCAACCCATCAGGCCACCGCCGTGTGTACGAATTCGATTTCAAAACTCAAGTACATTCGACTGATGTGGATTTTATGTTATCGATATGGTATACGGCTCTGATGCATTTTCTTATTCGATTTTCGTTCGGTGTTCTTCACTATTTGCTTGTTTATTGTGTGTGTATATGTTACAAACGCCATAGGTCTACTATAGTTCACAAAATTTGATGAAGTATTTAAATCAGCTGAGGAGGTGGCCTCCGGTTCCGAACGCTATATCGTTAATAACCCATCACAATAGGGTTGAAAGCCTAATTGTCTCTAGGGCAAAATCACTAAAAGCTGACGTAGAACAATGCACCAACAATGCGATTTGTGACCTTAGGGTTGATCTTGGAACGCAAATCAGGGCCTTAGATCATTTAACAAAAAAATTGAGCCTTACCAAAAAAAATTGATCTCCCCCTACAAAGCTCTTCCCACAACAACACCCCCCCCCCCCCCCCCCCCCCTTGTCAAGGGGAACCCGTACTATCCGTACTATCAGCACTGGCCACCAAAATTATTGACATGGGAAACGACCTCACTCTTATGCGTGCCCTGATCAGCGACCAAACTGATGAGATTAAATCCATGTCAGCCCGTACAATTGAACTTCAGGAACAGATCTCCGCCACGTCAAACAGCGTCTCATTACAAGCCGAGATCCAATCTGCTCGTTGTTTAATTATCGATACATCATCATCATCGGCACTACAACCGGGAGCCGGTCTTGACTTTATTTTAGCAAGTCCTGAGGCTTGTTAAATTTTCCATAATGATTTGTTTTTTCCGGGCAAGGTCATTAGTCTTGCGCCAGAGCCTCCCCGACGGGGAATCGAACCCCGGTCTCTCGCGTGACAGGCGGGTATACTAACCACTATACTATCGAGGAGCCTACCGATACACTGATCCTCAATTTTCCTCACACGTGTGATGGGGATCCAGCCTTGGGTGAAACTAGGCCTGTGAACACTGAGCCCCCGATCACCCCGGCCCGTCCTATTCATCGCCTTGGATCAACTTCGTCCCTTGAAGAGTGGAATGAGAGGATTACTAAATTAAATGAAAACAACTTCTCTGCTTTTACTATCACCGGCATTCATATAAACGGTGATGCTTTCTGGGTAGCCAACTTCTTCCTAAAGAATTACGCAATCATCATCATTAACGTCAACAAGATCCCAAACCAGGCCTTCAACTCATTTTGTTTTTACATCCCCTCTCCCTACGAATGGCTATTCCATCACCCGACAGATGGCGCCCTTAAACTGGGTCAATTTTCCGTTTTTGAAAATGATACTGTGACGCATATGACAATCAGTACTAGAATATTCGAGAAATTCTGAAACAAAGTACTAGAATATTGTAGGAAGTACTGGAAAACTGGAGACTATAAATAATAGAACATTCAAGACTATGGAATGGACGGAAACGAAACACCGAATCAGAATGTGAGGAAAGAGTATAAATACGTCGCACGCAGATCATGGAGATAAGTAGGAAGTTATAAGTAAGAAAGTGAAGCAAGCGATAAGTAAGCAGTCAAGACGCGATAAGTCCGGAAGTGATAAGTCAAGAAATCGTTAAGTGTACGGTAAAAGTAACGTTTGTTATTAAAGGACTAATAAAGTGTTATATTAATTCAAAAATCGATTTAACGACTCTTATTTATTCAAAATAATTAATCCAGCGAACCCTAAGCGCGCTACAATACTAATATCAACATTTCCCATATTCATAAAAAGAGCCCCACTCGTAAACATCCCCACCTCCTCGCCGCGATAATTCAACAAGATCCCCACGCAACATTTCTTACTAACATAACTTTTTACCACGACACAGCCGATCCTCCAAACCATCTATCACTCCCACCCAACGTACTCAACGTACATACATCCAACGAATATCCCATATCGCTTACCTTAAACTCTCATACCTCATCTGATCCTGTTACAATTGCCAACGTCTTCGTCACTCAATTCACTAATGACTCCTTTGTTCCTGATCCGTTATACTTTAAGTACCTACCTAACGTTTCCATCGGGCACCTTCTCCACAACCCCTTTGATCCGAACTTAATTGAATCTAAGCAGCTGGAACTCAAAGGCGAGTTTACACACCGGGCCCTGATGGAATCCCTGCAATCCTCCTCAAAAAAAGCTTATTCATACTCTGCTCCTCTCTCATTGATCTTTAATCTTCCACTTTCTCAAGGCGTATTCCCCCACATTTAGAAAACCTCCTTCATCACCCCCACATTACCACAGATTGGGAGTAAGAGCGATATTCCGCGAGCCGTGCATTCTTGGACAAACAGAAAGTCGCCAAATTCACACGGGCACTGGAAATCCAACGCATGGTCCAATGGATGGTTCCTCAGGCAGATCTTCCTCTTCTTGAGGACAACTACCCGAAACATAGATCAGTTAAGCTGGTAGCGTTAAGACATAAATTAATAAAGGACCTCGGTCCCGTAAAACATATTTTTGACTTTTGTGTAATTAATAAAATTAACTGGCGATCCTGCTAGGAGTGTATTGCACCCTGTGGACCATAAATCAAGGAACTATCCAAAGAAGGATACGAATTGAAGTGTACCTCCGCGATAGGAATCTTGAAGAAATATCCAGAGGAACGTGAAACCAAATGACATCGCAGAGATACATCTCAGGCAAAGGAGAAGTATCATCGCACCACTCCTTGAGTAATTAAACAATTCTTCAAAGATATCTTTGTCTGAGTGAAAAAACGGCAGGAGTATGCAAAGTTTTGGCGCGACTGCTACCCAATCTTGGTGGACCCCGGCCCCACATATGCAAGCTCATAACCAGTGTCAACACCTCCATTATAATGTACGCAGCTCACATATGGGCAGGAGCCACACAATATAAGTCGTATATGAGGGGAGTGAACTCAGCACATAGGCTGGCATCACTAAGTCACAATTAGAGCTCTCAAGCCTAAGAGAATGGCAACGAAGGTGCGATTCTTCCACCAAAGGAAGATGGACCCGTGGCGACTCTAACAGATACACACACAATTCACAAGCAAAATAGTGAAGAGCACCGAACGAAAAATCGAATAAGAAAATACATCAGAGCCGTATACCAAGCGATAACATAACAATTCACATCAGTGGAGTATAGTCGAGTTTAAAAATCAAATTCTAAAATCGGCCAGTAGCCTGATGGGTAACGCTTATGTTCAATTTTTGGTGTTTCAAACTGTCATAGCGTCAGTTCGAATCACACGTTCTTCTTCACTATTATTTCAAACGCTATAGACCCACATCATGATACCTGATGTAGAAACATGGGTGAGAAGAAAACACCACCTAACTCAGCTAATATCAGGACATAGATGCTTTCGGGAATACTTGCACATGTATAACCATGTGAATCACCCATACTGCTTGTATTGCGTAGGCAAAATAGAAAATGCGGAACACGTACTCACAGAGTGCATGAGATGGGAGACCTCACGAACGATTTTGGAGAGACATACGGGACATACAGTTACTCCGACAGGAGTAATAGAGTAAATGCGTAGTTCCAAATCAGCACGGTTCCTAACAAATGATATTCCATGTGACATAGTATGAATATGTGCTGGCGGAATGTTGTAAAAATCCGGGAGGAGTAATAGAATACATGCTGAGTTCAAAACAGGCATGGTCCGTAGCAAATGATGTTCTATGTGACATGATGCGGCAGTTGCGACACGGCGAGCGGAGTAACAGGTAAATTAACGTTGGTCAACCTACCGGGGTAGTGGAGCGCGCATTTGGGTCAATAGTATCAGCCGATAACAATATGGAAGAAAAAATACGCAAACAGCTGATCAAATCCAACAAAGCCTACTAGGGTCTATCAAGGATCTTTCAATCTCGAAATTTATCCAGAACATCCAATTTACTACTGTACAAGACCATGGTCTTACCAGTACTCATGTATGGATCTAAGACCAGGGTGCTCAATAAAAGACACTCTGAACTCTTAGCCGCGTTCGAGATGAAGGTCTTAAGGAGAATTGTTGGCCCCGTATGTGAGGGAGGACGATTCCGGAGACGCTACAACCATGAGATGAACGCCATCTACCTTGAAGCTAATGTTGTAAGAAAAATCAAGCTCGGTAGACTCTGGTGGGCGGGACACCTAGCTCGAATGAGCGAAGAGGAGCCCGCCCGGAAAGTCCTTTGTGACAGGATGTATGGAAGGAGACATTGCGGCAGACCTCGTCTGCGATGGAGGGATGATGTAGAGTATGACGCCCAGAGCCTGGGAGTGCCAAACTGGATGACATCGGCTCGAAATCGGGATCGGTGAAGAGATTTGTTAAATAAGGCCAAGACCGGTTCCAGGTTGTAGTGCAGATGATGATGATGATATTTAAAAAAAAGAAGTTTCTTTCAAATCAAAATTATTAAATTTTTATCGTTTTCAAGAAAGATTAGTGTTTCATTTCGCAATCTCCAGAATCCTTGATTATGACCATCAAATTGCTCCGGTTGCAGTGCAGATGATGATGATGATGATATTTAAAAAAAAAGTTTCTTTCAATTCAAAATTATTAAATTTTTATCGTTTTCAAGAAAGATTAGTGTTTCATTTCACAATCTCCAGAATCCTTGATTATGACCATCAAATTGCTCCAAAACAAACTAATGAAAGGCATAACTGCTATAGTCTCCAAATTAGTCCTCCCCCTCCACTTAAGGATGTGATTCTATGTTTGGATCATAGGGTTTCTGTCTATCTCTGCCCAGTGACTATTATCATGGTTTATTTATTTTTGTTATAAGGAACTCAGACACAAGTGATTCAACTCTGTCTTTGGAACACGGACTGGCTGTCCGCGCAGTGGGTCGCGGTTCTTTGTCAACCTATCTCTCCTCGATTATTATTATTATTATATTCGGAAATTATTATTCATTTGGAAAAAGGGCAATCTATACCAGATTAGTGCTATGCACCATTATTAGACCGTTTCAGCTTATCCTGATAGAACGGCGACCCCATTTATTCAAAAAAAAAAAAATACATTATGTCTGTGAGCTATCTATATCTATCTATCTATATCTATGTACTAATAATTAACGTTATAATTTCCTTAGAACACCTAAGTGTACAATAATATCTACATGAAGAGATGATTATTATAACCAAAAATCAATCATCCCTTGCTCCCTTTTTTTAAGCTGTACCTATTCATATTGGGCTCCTCGATAGTATAGTGGTTAGTATACCCGCCTGTCACCTGGGAGACCGGGGTTCGATTCCCCGTCGGGGAGCCTCTGGCGCAAGACTATTACCTTGCCCAGACAAAATAAATCATTATGGAAAATTTAACAAGCCTCAGGACTTGCTAAATAAGGCCAAGACCGGTTCCCGGTTGTAGTGCCAATGATGATGATGATGATGATGACCTATTCATATTATAAGGACATTCATATTATAATGACAAAAATAATTTTGACAATCCCTTTAAGTGGGCTTTTTAAATATTCAATTCCTGGTGCTTTTTTGACAGAAGTTAAAACATAAGACCGCAAAAGTCCACTACGCAACAAGAAGCTGCATAAAACACTATCTTATAATTTAATCATCCCTTACTCTCCTCTCTCTCTTTCTGTACTGTACCTATTCATATTATAAGGACCTTAACAATCTCTTTACCGTCTTCATATTATAAAAAAGAGTATAATGGTGGAACAATACTCAACGTTATAAAAAGATTTTCTTATTCTATTCTTTCATTTATACTATCCATTTAAGGATTTATAAAACATACGCTTGTGCAATACACTACATAATGATTCTCAAAATGAGGAAGGTAGTTTTGTAATTAAAGCAGAAATGACCCCAACGCTCACTTGCTTTTTATAACTCACTAAACACAAATCTTTGGACATTAGTGTCAGTTCCAGATTAGCTAATCATTGTCGACATGTTAACCCTACACCGCATACGCGAACGCAGATCTAAGAGGAATTACATTTCATTAAGTTTGTTGCGCCGCTTCTAGAATCAAAAAATAGGTCTCAGTCACTTCGCATTTTTCAAAGTTAAGTTCTCGATTACTTCACGAGGGTTGGGCCTCGTTTCCGCTTCACTGAAATAAGTCAAGACCGCGCTTTAAAACCTATAAATCGTTTGTTATGGTTCTACAACCCAGTGATGTCATCGTTCATTCATTGGTTTTCAGCGGATATCGAACATCGGTGTTCACCGCGATTGTTTGTGAGAATCCAATGGGGGGAAAAGAGGTTAATGGAATCATCAACCCAATTTGATCGATCTGTATTGTACACTGATGGTGTAATAGCGATATGTAGTTCAATGGTGACAGTCACTAAGCTATCTTGAATGGTTCAACTGACTTAAAGAGGGATAATGTATTTTTGAAATATATGCAATATACTAATGAAATACAATATGCAATATGAAATGTCTGATTACAGTGCAGATGCACAACTTCGACTAGCTAAAGTACGGACTGTTATTTCGTACAATATTCCCCTACTTTATTTAATGTGAACTCCTTTACGGTTCCACACGCGAAGAACGGATAGAATTTGAATTGAATGTTGTGGGGGGCAAAAAAGAAAGAAAACCATATATTTGGCTTAACGCTAATCAATAAATTAATTAACCCTTTGCACTGGAGGCCTTATTCGCTTGCGCGAATCAGCAACTCGAGACGATGTCGGCCAAATTAGAGAAACATTTTAAAAGAACTTTAAAATCATTTATAAACAAATAAATGTATACAAATAATAAAATTTCACCAATTACGATGGTGAATCAAATATAAACGGTAATCCCCTTTTATACACTTATTGAATAAAGTTACACACTAATTATTATATCAACATTTTTCAATATAGTCTCCTGCGTGATCTATATTCGCCACCGATTTCGAAGATTTTAATATCCCTTGTTCATAGAAAGATTTAGGGCGAGTTGTGAGCCAATGACGCACGTGCTCCTCTAGTTCTTGTCTTCTTCTACTTGCTTGTATGGACATTGCATTTATGTCTATTAGTATTTCTGGTGCAGACATTTCTATATCGCTGTATGTTTGTTCCACGATTACTGATTTCCTTACAGCACCTACCACTTGGCCGTATGACACACTAGATGTAACGAAGTTGTTGTAAGAACGAGTTTTCATTCATTTGTCTTCTTCAAGTTGTTTCTTTCTGGCTTCCAACTTTGATTTTATGTGTTGGTATTTATACGTGGGTGAATCAAATATAAACGTAAATTTGCGTGATCTACACACTTTTGCCATCGATTTGGAAGCTTTAATATCTCTTGTTCGTAGAAAAATTTAGGGCCAGTTGTTAGCCAATTGAGCAGGCGCCTTTGCCGTCGCAGCGAAGCTATGTTGACTTAACGTCAATCAAAAATCGATCCCCTATCGTACGGTGGCGATACAGCCAGCCTGTACACCGATCATCATATTTGACCAGCTGCATGTTTGTTTTTCCTTTCCTGCGCCCAGCGAGTGTTTCGTGTGTCTTTCTTGCAGAGGAAAAGACATTCACCCTATCTGGAAAGATTGTTTTCCCCTGCGATGACATGCGTGGAAACTCATCGCAATCACCAGAGGCTGGGTCAACGTCGCCCAGCTCGGCGAGTCAGATTTCGTCATCTTAAGAGTGCACACGCACTATACGCGCCTATTGAGGATTTTTTTTAATATACGGAGTCGAGTCCGAACAGAGTATCTGTTGTCTCATGCGTGATCCTGTGTCGAGCTTGTGTTGAAGTCCATTCTTGCGCGATTCGCTTAATATAACCACATAACCATTGCTGTTCGTTGAAAGGAACACTAAGTGATGTAAAACGAAAATTGAATTTAATCAGGTTTGTTGTGTTAAAAGGAACATGTAGTTAACGTGAAATCAAAGTATATTTAACCAAGTTTACTGTTAAATTAGGAACACAATTACGAGGGCTGCCTTTTATATTTCGGGATTAGAGAACAAAAACAAATATTGATCATCGAAAATCACTTTATTGTTTTTCAAAATATTCCCCATGAAGATCTATACACTTTTGCATGCGTTTGAACCAATTGTCGAAGCACTTTTGCCACTCTGATTGAGGTATCTCCAGCACATGCATTCTGAATGCAGCAACCGCTTCTTCAGGTGTCGAAAAACGTTGACCTCTCAGTTTGTTTTTTACGTACGGGAATAAAAAGAAGTCATTCGGTGCCAAGTCAGGACTATACGGCGGATGACCCATCAAATCGATGTTTTGGGTGCTCAAAAATGCAGTTGTCGCAGCCGATGTGTGAGAGCTCGCATTGTCGTGGTGAAGAGTGATCCGTCTTCGGCGGTTGGTTTTCCTGATTTCTTGGAAGACAACTGGCAAACAAATGGTTGTGTACCACTCAGAATTGACTGTTCTGCGTTGTTCTAGTGGTACGGTTGCGACATGTCCAGTTTTTCCGAAAAAACAGGCGACCATTTGCTTGGAAGTGTTTCGTGCGCGAACAACTTTTGTTGGATTTGGCTCATCTTGAAACACCCAGACAGTCGACTGCTGTTTACTTTCGGGCTCATACGCGTAAATCCACGATTCACACCTGTCACGATGTCATAGACGTGTTTCGAAGCACCGCGACTGTATTTTTTGAGCATTTCTTTCGACCAATTGACACGAGCCTTTTTTTGGGTGATTGACAAATTGTGTGGGATCCAACGCGAACAAATTTTTTTGACAGTCAAATGTTGATGCAATATTGAATGTATGCTGGTCCCGCTAACGCCTAAGGTTGTCTCAATCTCACGATAGGTCACATGACGATCTTCCAATATCAGTTCGCGCACAGCATCAATGGTTTTCGAAACAACAACTGATTTTGGACGACCTTCACGAAATTCATCTTGGAGTGAACTACGACCACGATTGAATTCACCATACCATCGATAAACACTGGTCCGTGGTGGAGCTTCATCGCCAAAAATTGAATTAAGTTCATCCATGCACTGTTGCTGAGTTAATCCACGCCGGAAGTTGTAAAAAATAATCGCACGAAAATGTTGACGATTTAATTCCATTTTTGGGCCGAGATGAATCTTTTAAGTTACTGTAAACAACACAAATAGCGCTCGTATGTCAAAACGTTCTGAGTGCGTATAACCTCAAAAATGTCCAACTTTACGACAGAGCTGTCAATTGCCGGATTGCAACACTAGGGTTGCCAAATCTCGAAACATAAGAGGCAACCCTCGTATACACGCATCCATCGGATTAACACAAATAAAACAACGTTTTATAACCGGAAACCATCAACTTGTTTTATTCATTGAGTATCACACAAAATCAGAGTGTTTATTCTTCTCTCGGCGGAACTTTTAGATTGTTTGGGGAGTGAAGTGAACCCGTGTCGTGTCAGGCACCTACTTTAACCCCACACCTCGTCTCCTGTTTCGATATGCGGCTTTTGCCGACTGTAAAAACTGACAGTAGCAAGCTGCATTCACTGTTCATTGTTCGTGAAGAAAATCAATCATTCAAACCCCTTTTGTGTCGAAAAAAATCGTTACAAGATCTTTTCCCACTGTGAGACGAGTTTTGGTCTTTACTGGGCGGCCTTCATCCTTCCTTCGCTCCTCTTACCAGCTATTTTCCTCTCGGAAGTATAATTATGTACGCGCGTCTCATCACATGTGACGATACGCTTCAAAAAAATCCTCCTCATCTTGTCGAAATCGATCCAGAAGTCTTCCACTAATCTTCCACTGAACCCATCGAGCAGTAACTTTTTTTAAGCTAAAATCAGCACTGATAATGAATTGAACACTACCATAGCTGATACCCACTTCTGAAAACATTTCTCTAACAGGTAGGCGGCGATCACTTTGTTACATCTCCAGCGCCGTGCTTGCTCTTTATATCGAGGGAAGAGCGTGGAGGTTTTATGAAATAGAGGATGGTAAGACGAATCCGTCGAATTTCTGTCCGTCTTCTTTCTCGTATAAATAATTTGTTTTTCTTCTTCTTTTTATATTTCTTCTTTCTGTTTATTTTATTCTTAATAACTTCTTCATTGCTCGTCTGTCTATACTTATCTGTATTCTTATCTTTTTCCTTTACAATCTCTAAACTCAACTTACTAATTCAAACTGATAACTCAAACTTATAACTCAATCTCTCACTTTCTCAATAATCAATTAGAACTCTATTAGAACTCACTGACTCCAAACTCAAACTCAATACTCCTTCTCAACTTGAACTAAACTCTGCTGATTTTACAATTAAAATTTCTCTCTTCTTATGCTACTTATTGTTCTAATTGGTTGGAAATTATAATGTGAACAAAACAAATTTTCTCGAAGTATTCCTTTTAGTCTCTGTGACTTTTAAATTGAATAAACTTTGAACGAAAATCAAAGTGATATGTTTTGAATGAAAAAAGGCGCATGTTATGAAAAGGGGCATGCTATGAAATGTGCTGTAACAGGCTTGATATAGAATATTGTGAAAGTTTATTAATGTTATGTATTAAGTGAGAATAAGATATGAACAGAAGTTTTCAAGGTGTGTTAGAAAAGTAATGAGATTCAGTGTTAAAAATCTAATAAGGGTAGTATTCTGGAATACAACAACTTTCAATAAGCTCTCGAACGGCACGGATGTTTCCATCTGTACGATTTGTCCTTGGGCGTCGATCATGACTTTCGTTTTCGATACATTCTCGCCCACTTTTAAATTCTCTGGCCCACATATACCATACACACGATTCTGAGACAGTGTATCATCACCAAACTGTGCCTTCAATCGAGAAAATTTCCGAGGATTTAACGCTTTCATTTTTTAAAAATTTTATAATAATCCGTTGTGCAACAGACGTATGTACCTCTTGCTCGCTCTTGACTACAAAGTCAAGCGTGAGCACGACCGCTAGGCAAGCCGTTCCCCCTACTCTTCATAAACCAAACAACAGCCACGCACGAGATTATCTAGCTCGCATCTTGTTGCTAAGAAAAAAGTAAAGTTATATCGTTATTATATCGTAAAGACTATATCGTTGACGCGGCATTTTTGAATCTCGCGGTCATATCATCATTATCATCGGCACTACAACCGGAAACCGCTCTTGGCCTTATTTAGGAAGTCCTGGGGCTTGTTAAATTTTCCATAATGATTTGTTTTTTTCGGGCAAGGTCATTAGTCTTGCGCCAGAGGCTCCCCGACGGGGAATCGAACCCCGGTCTCCCGCGTGACAGGTGGGTATACTAACCACTATACTATCGAGGAGCCCCATATATACAACTCGCGGTCATATATACAACTATAATTCTACGACCGCCGAGAATATACTTCATGTTATAGATGTCGCTGTGTACTATATATAGACTATTGTAGACTATAAAGTACGTGTTTACTATTGTAAGAACATGTGTGTCAATCACCTGTACGCTGCAGTTCGAGTTGTAGTTACGTGTTTATCGTTTTTATTTTGTCTTTATAATTATTTAAACGTTCCGAATTATGAGTGATAAAGTGTATGATGGGCGCAAAGGCACGAAAGAAAACTATTCAACGCGAAGACGAAGCAAAATCGGCGTCCGTCTAGCTGCCATTATTTCGAGTACGATTCGGAGTACGTTAGCACGTTGGCAAAAAACTCAAAATGAACGATGCAAAGTGTGATAGAGAAGTGGATGAATCGTTTGGCTACCGTTTCATCAATTTTCTGACTGCTTTTCGTGCTATTTCTCAAGTTGTGGTATGCAGAGAATACAAAGGTGACGTGACATTTGATTCATATATAATAACAAAAAAAAACAAGTTATTGGCATAAATTTCAGAACCCAGAAATAGCCCATGTGCGATCGGAGTGCAACAGGTTAAGACGCTTGCAACAAAGAGCAAGAAACCGTAACACCTACCCATAGTTGCATGGGGAATTCGTCAGAGAAAGAGTTGAGGAATGTAATCCGCAAAAGTAAATATGACGCGTTCTGCTCCCCAAGGGATCAATTGAATAACAACCCATGGGGCAGCGCCTACAGGATAGTCATGAAAAAACTACAGAACAACAGTAGTCAAATGCAAAAAAGTAAAACTGACATGGCCAGAATCGCTGCTGTCCTCTTCCCGCAGTGTGATGAGGTGTTGAGAGTGCAAGAGGAGTGGAGTATCACTGAAAGAGAGATACCTCCCGTGACCACCGAAGAGGTACTCTTGGCTACAAGGGTTGTCAAAAAACAAGACCCCGGGGCGGGCTGGTATCCCTAACGCTGTAGTGAAGAGTGCTTTCACAAAAAAACCGGAAGTCTTCAGCAATCTCTTCACAACCTGCCTTCAAACAGGACAATTTCCTAAACTATGGACAAAAAAGAGGGGCTTGTGCTTATACCAAAAGGAGTCAAGAATCCAGAGGCGCCGTCATTATGCTGGACAAAACAGGAAAACTGCTTGAGCGAGTAATTGCCACTCGCCTGGAACAATTCACTGAGGGTACATCGGGACTCTCTGAATGGGAGTATGGGCTTCGGAAAGGTAGATCAACCGGTAAGGCACTATCCGTGGTGTGCGACATCGCTCGCAATGCGATAGCTGGAGCACGATGGCAAGGTGGTACAAAAAAATATTGCGCCGTGATGACGCTAGATGTTAAAAATGCGTTTAACTCGGTGAACTGGAATCGGATTCTGGAACCGTTGGGCGATCTACAAGTCTCACCCTACTTGGTGCGTATACTAGCAAACTATCTCTCGGATAGAAGTCTGCTCTATGATACAGATGAGGGACCACAGGAATATAAAATAACAGCGGATGTTCCTCAGGAATCTGTATTAGGTCCGCTGTTATGGAATATAATGTATGATGGTGTGCTTAGGGTCAATGTACCAGAAGGGGTTAGAATCATTGGGTACGTAGATGATTTGGAGATACTGGCCGTAGCTAAAGCTCTAGATGAACTGGAGAATATTTGCTCCCAAGCAATCCAGAGCATTAAATGCTGGCTAGATATGACCGGACTGAAACTAGCTGGACATAAGACGGAGGCAGTTTTAATAAGTAGCCACAAGAAAGTTGACACCTTGATTTGGAAATAGAGCGATAAATAATCAGATCCAGTCCCTATATTAAATATCTTGGTGTTATGCTCGACAGCAGGTTCAAGGAACACCCGAGGAAAACGAGTGAAAAAACGGCAAGAGTATGCAACGTTTTGGCGAGACTGCTACCCAATGTTGGAGGACCCCGGCCCCATACTGCCATAACCAGTGTCAACACTTCCATTATAATGTATGCAGCTCACATATGGGCAAGAGCGGCACAGTATAAGTCGTACATACATGAGGGGCACATAGGCTGGCATCACTAAGAATATGCTGTGCATTCCGAACGGTATCCGAAGATGCCATACATTTTTTGGCCGGGAGGACACCACTTGACATTGCAACTAAAGAAAACGCTGCGTTGCATGGGGTCTCCTCATTTTTATAAATAAACTTTACGTCTCTCTTGGAATAGGAAAATGCACAACGAATGAATATCGTGGTCTAATTCCACCCGCCGACCACCACGGTCGTTGCCGCTCTCGCTCCTCCGTCGCGTGGCGGAGAAGCGGATATATACGGAAGTCGGGTCGTGAAAGAAGTGTTTCACCGTGTGTAAAATTTATAAAGAGTAATTTAATGTGAAATAATAAGTTTACGCGGAGTATATATGTAATAATGGTTTAGAACAAAGGTAATGATTGTGAAATATAAGAACCTTTTCTAATAAATAAAAAGTGCGTGTCAATTATTTACTTCTGGTGGTGCCGATCGATTAATGTGGACAACAAACGTGTCAGCGTTTCGTTCTTTTGTCGGTATTTATTTCTTTCGTGATGGACAATTCGCGCCGGAGCAGTTTTGTAGACGATGGGGATGGAAGTGAACGGAGTGCCCATGCCTGGTACAATACTTCCTCCCTACAAACCCACACCATGATACCTGATGTAGAAACATGGGTGAAAAGGAAACATGGCGAGCTGAATCACCACCTGACTCAGCTAATATCAGGACATGGATGCTTTCGCCGATACTTGCACAAGTATAAACATGTGAATCACTCATATTGCTTGTATTGCGAAGGCAAAATAGAAAATGCGGAACATATGCTCACAGAGTGTGTGAGACTCGAGATCGCATGAACGATTTTGGAGAGACATATGAGACAGACAGTTACTTCGGGTGGAGTAATAGAATACATAATGAGTTCAAAACAGGCATGGTCCGTAGCAAATTATGTTCTTTGTGACATGATGCAGTAGCTGCGACGCAACGAGCGGAGTGACAGGTAAACTCCGTCCCGCCCCGCGATGGAATATTTAAAAGAAAGTTCCGCGAGGATCAACGGGAATATGTGCCTGGCGAGTGGTAGTTTTAGTCGGTAAAATCACGGCATGCCTCTGGATCGGTTCAGAGGTGTCTTTTGAAGATTTCCACCTTCCTACCGAAACCAAAAGAAAAAAAAAAAAAAAAAAAAAGCACTTCTTTCAGTTCTAGAAGCGTTGGGAGATCTACAAATCTCGCTCTACTTGGTACGTATTAGGTGTTCAACTTTGCTTCCGCCGTTTTGCAATAGATGGCTGTAGCGGTGAGTGGTAGTTGAAATAAATAGATCATAAATGTCATACAATAAGCTTAGGTATTTGTAAACATAACGCCATCGAAATATTAGTCGATTTGTGTCTGCATCATAAAGTTATTCTCGATTAAACATGTCAGCTTACGAGCCAAGTTCTCGTCATTTGCGGGA
The DNA here is from genome assembly GCA_963931805.1 of Microdon myrmicae. NCBI lineage: Eukaryota > Metazoa > Arthropoda > Insecta > Diptera > Syrphidae > Microdon > Microdon myrmicae. The sequence continues at coordinate 220,094,517 of OZ007497.1, forward strand.
GGTTTTAATTTTCTGCTTTAATATGAAGAAATCTGCGGCTGAGGCTCATCGAATGCTCTCAAATACCTATGGTGAGGCCGCTATTAGTGAAAGAACGTGCCGAGAGCGGTTTTAACGCTTCAAGAACGGCGATTTTAACGTCGAAGTCCCATGGCGGCGGAAGAGAGAAGGTTTTCGAAGATGCAAAATTGGAGGCATTACTTGATAAAGACTCGTGTCAAACGCAACAAGAATTGGTAGGATCATTGGGAGTGACGCAACAAGCCATTTAATTTCATTTTTTACAATAAAGCCTCGAATTTCGGAAAAAAAAAACGGCGGGAGCAAAGTTGTACACCTATTATATTAGCAAACTATCTCTCGGATAGAAGACTGCTTTATGACACAGAGGAGGGACCACATGAATATAAAATAACAGCGGGTGTTCGTCAGGGGTCTATATTGGATCCGCTATTATCGAATATCACGTATGATGGTGTGCTCAGGGTCAATGTACCAGAAGGAGTTAGAATCATTGGGTACGTAGATGATTTGGGGATGGTGGCCGTAGTTAAACATCTAGATGATCTAGAGAATATTTGCTCCCAAGCAATCCAGAGCATTAAATGCTGGCTAGATATGACCTGAGTGAAACTAGCTGGACATAAGATGGAGGCAATTTGAATAACCGAACTTTAAGAAATTCGTCATGGCGTAATCGGGATCGCTCTCGTGGCTCTTTCGACGTTCGACTGATAACGGCGTTTTGTAACATCAGGCGCATCGGTTTCACCAATACGAAAACGTAAACGCCGTCCACCAATATTTGCAAACAACGAAACCTGGTATACTTGCCCTAACTATGACCCAGGCCGATTCGTCAACCGATACGACATATCTTCGTCGCTTAGGATATGACTTAGATTCGAGATTCCTTTTTAAGGGTGGAGTCTGCGTCTTCACGCGGTCCGATCTGGCTTGCAAGAGGATAGAGGCGTTGGAACACAATAACATGGACATCATGTGGTTGAGGGGCGTGCTAAGGAATTCTGTTAAATTTCAAACACATTTATGATTTGATCCCGACAACAAAAATTTTAATAATTAACATTCGAATATTGTTTATTTACATACAGTGCATTGAAAAGTTGTAGACTCAAACGTAAATTTTCTGTTTTCTTGGAATGAGTAATAAACTTGTATGACTAGTTTGTGAAAAAATATTGTCAACCGACATCAACTCAGGGAAAACCCTTTAATGTGTTCATTGCCTTTTTACCAGAATTGGTAATTCATTTTCTGAAAAAACCTAAATGTCGTCTGTGAAAAAGTATAAACCCAGGCCTTTTTTTCGATCTCGGGCTTAGTTGTAACGAATAGCTAGGTATAACAAAAATTCTTAAACAACAGTGCAGACGTCTATAATTTTTCACAGCACCGTTTTCACTGGATTATTGTAGGAAAAAACAAATCATTGTAGAGAAGGACTAATGTTTCCATTCAGTTCTTTATAAAATCTATTATTTATACAACTAATGTAATAAAAAAACAGGCTTTCCAAAACATTTAATTTTGGAACACCGTAGTAGGAACTGAAGTTCATAATTAATATTTTAAAAGCGCTGTTTACTACAAGACAGAATATAAACGTATTGAACAGATGTGTTGTCTTCAAGCAACAAAGCGAAACGAACAGATGTAATTTTTTTCGCCTTGATTAATCGGAATTGCCCCTCAACGTAATGAGTTGGTATTTTATCTTTAACGCAAAATGAGTCCATTAGTAATATTTTCAAACAGCGTCTTAGCCTGCCACGGCGTGCACACTGTCTGGCTGCTGTCCAAGGAGTGAATACAAAAAATTGCTTTAAACTATTTCTAAGAAATTATCTTTCAGATATCACTGATTCATTTTTTAAAAGGCATGTGTAAATATACCTTATTGCATCCGCCACGAATAGTATAACATTTAAGTATTCCTTTCCTCTTTGACTGTGGGCAACGACTTTGGAAAATGATTGATTTTGGATTGAATAGGTCAGTAGGTAGAATTTATGAAACAAAGAATAAATTGCATCAATAAATGTGGTTATAGTAAGCAATATAAAAAACATGTAATTCTAGACTTTTGGATTCGACTATACATCATGACCCTGCTAAACCACATAATAAATGCTGGTCACATACCGGAGTCTTGGAAAACTGCCATAGTCATCCCCATTAAAAAATCAGGCGCATCCCTGATGGCGGCCAATTTTCGACCCATCTCACTACTTAATAATTTAAGCAAATTACTTGAATTAAAAATTCACCATTACCTACTCTCCTTCGCGGAAACTAACTCATTACTCCCTGATTTCCAATTCGGTTTTCGTGCACAACACTCAACATGTCACGCTCTCCTCAAGTTTACTCACGACATCACTATGGCTCTTAACGACCAGTGCCCCACTGTGTGTATCTCCCTTGACATATCCAAGGCTTTCGACTGGGTGTGGACTGCGGGTCTTCTGTACAAATTACATTCCACGTATCGTCTAAACAATCACACTTCCAAGTTTCTCTACTCGTACCTATCAAATAGGAAATTCATGGTCAAGATAAATTCCACCCTTTCCCAGACGTACTCAATAACAGCAGGAGTCCCCCAAGGATCCATTCTGGGCCCCCTCTTATACTTACTATACACATCTGATATTCCTCAACCCGTCTCACCGAATACTCGAATCCTCAACTACGCAGCGATACCCTTGTCTACTCCAGCAGCAGGCTCGTATTATCTGCCAGAAACCGCGTAAATGAATTCCTCCAAATTCTTTCCTCCTACTTCCTTAAATGGAAGATCCGCTTAAACCCCAACAAAACTCAGATGATTGTATTTAAAGGTAGAAACGTTCACTGTACCAATAACACGGTACGTAACCATTCAAAAATCCAACTGAACCTCTGCAACACCCTCATAAAACCATCTAAATCACTAAAATACTTGGGCATTACTTTCGAAAATAATCTCTCTTTCACGACTCACATAAACAATGTCATCCGCAAAGCGGGGATACAGCTGAACCTTTGTCGGAAAGTAATGTGGAAGGCAGATGGTCTCTCTCAACAAGTCAAACTTCTACTTTATAAACAAATCATCAGGCCCACACTTACTTACGCTTGTCCCATCTGGTTCCATATCTCTCCCTCTCAAATGGAAAAACTTCGTATCTTCGAAAGGAAGTGTTTCAGACTGATCACAGGGCTACGTCGACAGCGCGACTCCCACAAATATATCAGAAGCCTTATGCTATACCACTCCGTCGGCCTGGAGAGATTGGATAGAAGGTTCCTGGAATTGTCGATAAGATTCATTGAAAACCTGTCAGCCAATCCAAACCCTCTCATCAATTCCCTTAGCCTCCCCAGCCACAATGCATCAAATCCCTATCTTCATGCACTCCATTTAAAGGCTCTCTTCTACGCAGGAAGATTAGTAAATGATGCGAACGAAATCATCTACCATAACAGGGTAACCGATCTTAACCACTTCAAATACTCAAACATTCAACCCTTTTCTCGGGTTCTTTCCTTTAACGAGCAGTCGGTGGAGAGACCTCCCTCTGCCGCTCCCTTCCCTCCTTAGGGTATGTACAGTACGAAATCTCAACTTAAGCTTAAGACGAGGCTAAATTGTTCTACATTGCTAAATGTGAGTTTATTTAACTACCTTAGATATAAGCTAGATTTAAGTAGAGATAAGTAGTTTTAAGAATATTTATTGTAAACATTGACAATCCATCCTGGTTTTTATGACCTTTCCAGGAGTCCTACTAATAAATTGTATCTGGAATAGATCTCCTTAGACGTAAGACCTCAAATTAAATATTACTTGGAAAAATGTTCTAGACATTGTAAGTAAAATTGTCACAACTTAGTTAAGTTAGCTGTAAACTTATGTAACTAAACTTTTAATGGTCAATAAAGACAGCGTTTTATAAAAAAAAAAAAAAAAAGACTTTTGGATTCTGTGAAACCCTTCAATACCAAATCAGAGGGCTAGGAGAATATGCAGAAGAGGATAAACAAGGGAATTTTAAGTGTACATTCGTTTTGAGTGGCTGAAAATACGAGGTATGTTTAATAAAGACTGACACTATTGTCGTTGAAGGCGAATACGTAACATTAGTGTAATGTTGTGGTATACACATGAAAGAGGGAAGTAATTGCCGTTATCAGCGGTCATATCACGGTGAAAGTATCGGTTCTTGTCCAATCTTCGAAATTAAGCACCTACGCGCGCGGTTAGTACTTAGAGGGAAGCAGTTGTTGTAAGCAAACCAAGTCTTGCGACGATAGCATAAGCCTCATGAGAGTAAAAGTACTTATGTAAAATATCGCCACTAAAATGTAGTGAAATTTCAACTGTTTGTGATAAAATACTGTTATATCTTAAGTTGAGGGAAAGAGGGACTGCAAGACTGGGTGCTGTGGGTCTGGATATGCAACGGGGGTGGTGGGGTGGAGCTTACTCTGAAAGGAATGAAGAATAGATGAAACTTAACAGGCGGGAGGGCAGATCGACGGTGATTGTTGAATGAGGCAATGTCGCGAGGAGGAACGGGCATGAGGAACAGAATGTTGTCACAATCCATGGTGGAGCCGAGGAAGACGTGTGAAGTACAGGTCGAACCAGACAAAACTGAAGTTGCCGACAAGGAACGATGAGACAGGCAAGAAACCGTCGATGAAACGAGGTGGTGCTCGTGGGCCAAGACACTGGCACCGTTATCACTGTCCGAGTTCAGGAAGCATTGTGGGGTTTCTTCAAGGCCCCGAAGAACCACCCATTACTTTAACCCCACCCCACCTTCCTCTACCTTTACAAGTCCATGGTACTTACCTGCAATCAGGCAGCATTAAGCTACCCTTCAATAACCTTAAATACCAGTAAAGCATCCCATGGCAAGATCATCACCTTGCCACAGCATCAACCACATGGCTGTATTCCTAAAAGCATAATTGTTTCCACGGTCCCCTCGTCGGTATTCATGCCAATCATTTTCACAGCAATCTCACCGTGTTTGCTTTTCTCAAGCAACCGCTGATCCCACGATCGAGACATGCAAATCGCTAGCTGATACAACTGCAAGCAATTATCTCAGATCGGTTCGCTAGCTGATACAACTGCAAGCAATTATCTCAGATCGGTTGCATATGCGATAAACCAGCAATGAATTGGATGCGATCCTAATGTGTTTGCATTAGCCAATCCAAACAAATGCGCACCTCAGCGCTTGCCCTTTTAGATACCATTACGCTATATACAATATACCCTCTATCGTTTATGATAGAAACGTTTTCGGTCTATGCACGCTTATGTTTGAACAGCTGCATATTTACTTTCTATTCTTTCTTCAACGCGCGTTTCATTTGTCCTTCGTTCCAAGAGGAAGACATTCATTCCAACCGTAACGATATCTTTCAAGAACCTTCCAATGGGATGCGGATTGGTTTCTCATTGGCCGCAGCGTGACGGAAGGATTATTTCCCCTGCGATGGTGTGCGTCGAAGCCCATCGCAATCCCCGAGGCTGGGTAAATGTCGCCCAGCATCGAAGAGTCAGATTTAATATCCCAACGTGCGCGTACACACTTTCGAGTCGCGACGAGTGTTTTCGTTTTTTTTTCTGTTACATCTGGTTAATGTCTGCCAGAAGATCTTTAATTATCTAATAAAGTGCGTTGGTAAATGTGTCGTAACTAATTGTATGGTTCGAATTTAAGGAGCACGTCCTATCAATCTTACTGTGTTGTAATTGATGTCAAAAGACTAGTACCAAATAAAGTAACATTAAAATTAATTCAGTGCGTTTTCTTTTACTTTGGACACGTCGGTAATCTTCTGTGAACAATCCGTGGTGTTTTCGCTCAATCTGCGTCCGTCCTGACGCCTCTAGCGAAAAATACCTACATTGGTGACCTAAGAGTAAAGAATACGCCACCTTTCTAACCACCTGTGACTCTGACAAACCCGGAACAAGTGATAGTGTAAAGTTAAAACATATATATCCAAAAGACGATTGCACAGTTGCGCCAGAGAAATCTACCTTATATTGGCGACCGCGACAACCTTTTTTATTGTGTTTTAAAAATGTGATCACTTGACTTTCGAATGAACAGTAACCAGTATAGTGCGAGTGCTAATTACCAGTGACGTCCACTAGTTTAGCAGACCTACAGCATCATCGACAGAAATAAAATGTTAAGTACTATTAGTCATTAGCCAACCTGTTCGTCCACGACAGAACCTTGTGTTGCTGCAATGAAAAGAGAAAACCGAAACAACAAACGGCGCTTCGCTAGCGCTGCCTCAGTCTCTCTTCGAGTGGACTGTATTTCGGGCACTGGCCGGCCAACGATGCTTTCTCCTTAAATTTGAGGGATTGTACCTCCAGAGCCGGACTCTTCTCTGGATTGGCGGGCGTTTGAGTCTTGCCCAGTACAAATCCTTGATCTACCAAAAGTGGAAACGACCGACGAAAGAAGACAAGCCAGAAAACGATGGTTTCCCGGAATCGGTGCGGCGCTGATCGTCGTTTCCCTGGAAGTGGTATGTTAGCGCTTGCCTTGCCTTTCCTGGGAATTCGTGATCCATCGCCAACACCTTGCGTAGGGGTGGTGGACATTTATTCGAGAAAACATGCATTGCGTTTGAGAATCCTCCTGCACGAAGCCTACCTCACTAAATAATTACTAATCTACGCTACCTCGGATCACGCCGGGAGGCGCGAGCGTCGCTCGATTGGCGCACGTGCCCTTTATTTGGGATGTTCACTCGGATGTCTGACCACCAGCTGGAGCGTCTTTATATGTTATTTTAAGATATTGGTTATGTCAGTTGCAAGATATTTTCTTTTGTTAACTGTTATATGTCAGAATGGTAAATTGTGGAGGCTTCTCCTTAAACATTGAATTTAACCGAACAAACTATGAGTGTGGGCTGAAAAGTTTCCGACCTAACAAAGATGCAAGCCATTTTTTCTTAAAATTTATTTGTATTTTTCTACATAGTCTCCTTATAACTCTACACACTTCTCCCAGCGATACTCTCATCTCTCTAACCCGTCCAAATAGTACTCGGCGTTTTTCTCTGCAAAATAACTGTTCACTGAGGTGATTGCCGCCTCACTTGACGAAAAACTCTGTTTTCCGAGCGCAATTTTTAGATTAGGGAAGGGAACAAACAGAAGTCGCTTGGGGCTAGATCTAGCGAGTAAGGGGAGTTAAGCAGTTCAAACTTAATTCGTAATTCGTGGATTTTCGCCATGGCAACCACTGAGGTCTGAGACGGCGCGTTGTCCTGGTGAAACAGGATTTTCTGTTTCTGCAAATGTGGCCGTTGTAGTGATCCTAAATCACTACTCCCATCCAAATCCCCAATATTTCCTATAATCTTAACCATATTCCCATAATACAAATCAGGTTCTCCAATTGAATCAGATGCACGACAAAATTAAACCAAAGTCCATTTGTCGTACATTGATTTATTTCCTAATAATCCTAACATCATGAAATGTTTAACTCTAAATGCATTTCATGATTTCTCCTTCCGGGAATTTATTCAAGTAAATTCCTATACACTTCCGAGAATCTTATTCCAATTGAAGCACACAAAATCTTGTTTGTGCTTCTTGGAATTTTTAAATAAAGTTTTTAACAAATCTCTGTTGCCACAGAGTATAAAAGGGCGGCACATTTTGGATTCGTGATCAGAATTATCAGACGCCAAAGATGTGATCTGCGTTTACTATCGCACTCAAGACCTACCGGTCTTGTACGATTTCTTTGCAACCATCCCCCCATCCAACTAGTTAGAGAACAATTGAACTAACCCTGCCCACACTATCCTTAGATAGGTCCTTCCCCTTTCTTTTCAGATATCTTGAGACCGAGCCCAACATATTCACGGATGTAGGTGATTCTGGTTATCGCAAGATGACCAGAAGACAGAGACAAGATGGAGGACACATTTGTCATTGTCTCCCTAAAGTCGGCCTCTCGCCACCTCATTTTTTTTTTTGATTCGTGATCAGTCGGAATCCAGAGGCCGAGCCAACGCTTACCAGTTAAACAAATAAAACAAATATAAATCAAAACTAATCGCCTATTAATATAGCCACTCTGCCTTAGAAACACCCCATTGAGGTAAGAAAAATAATTTAACAAAAATATAACCCTACACAGTTTCTCCGTAATTTCTGCCTTCAGTTGGTCAAGTAATGATGCGTACTGTGCCCCTGTAATGGTTTTTCCTTTTTGAAGATAATTAATTAAGATAACTCCATGACTATCCCAAAAAACAGTCGCCATCATTCCCACGTTTTTGATCTAACGTGAGCAAACGCGGCACCCAACGCGCGGACAACTTTCTCATGACTACATTTTGATTTAATATGTGACAAACAGGTTCTGTGGATATTTTTATAGCTTCTGCTATCTCTCTCACTTTAATTCGGCCGGCGTCTAGCATCATTTGGTGAACTTTAGCGATGTTATCGTCAGTTGTTGCAGTTTTTGGACGTCCCGAAAGTTCATCGTGTCCCAAGCTCTCACGGCCACGTTTAAATTCAGCTGTCCAAAATTTCACTGTGGTTACTGATCAAAAGTCCCTATACATAGAGTTCAACTCATCTTTGATTTGCGTAGGCGTATTGCCTTTCAAAAACAAAATTTTTATTGACAGCTCGATACTCAATTTTGTCCATTTTCACAAAAACACTCACAACGACTCACTCAAAGGACTGTCAAATAAAAACTACGCTTCCAGAATGGCTGAAATTTTGATGAGTAACTGTCAAAAGGTGCACAACTACATTCATTCACGAGCTTTTATTGACGAGTGCTGCTATCTTCACGTTGATGCGGGAAACGTTTCAGACCACCCTCGTACATTGACCGATCATATAGAGCACAAAAACACAATTGAGCTGCACAGCTTTGGGTGCTTACTCCGAAACTACCCAATGACGTAAACAAACTCGCACGCATCTCCTCGCGGTCACTCCAAGGCGCATTTGACCAAAACCGAAGGAACAGAGATCCTCGCACGAATCATTCAATCGCGATGCACGCTGGGTATACATTTATTCAGACCACACACCCGACGCTCTACCCGTAAACCTAACTTGGGGGTTGAAACACAATGGGATGAAGTGTAATCCCAGCAATTGAATTACCTGCGGGTGGCCGGAGATCCGAACAAGAGCAACACGACGAGAGTTGCTGACTCATGATTTTGGTAAATTTAGGAATTACACAAGCGACATATGCAAACAAACTTCATTCGCTCAGTGTGGAATAAGAAGTTCTCGGGTGAACATCTGTGCCGGAATGTTAAATTTTCTTTTTTTAATAAAGTAAAGTGGTACGTGTGCTTGACGTGTGAGAATTTTAGGGTTCATTGCAATGACAGTTATATTTTATTCTAGGAATTGTTTACCATGTTCCCGGAGCGTTACGACCTGCAACTGTTCATTGGTGGCATCTCGGGGCGCCCACTCGGCGCTATAGGTTTGCTTCTCCCGAGAAGTGTGATAAAAAAAAAATTATGGCTTTGACAGAAACCAATCCTTTAACAAATTCGATGCTTTAATTCACTTTTGATCCCGACCTTATACCTGTATTTGTGTGTGCGTAATTCTCAATAGTTTCGCAACTCTTGACACATGCCACCAGTATATCCAGCTCTTCACCAATTCAAATGCAACTCGTAAGTGAGCCAACATGAGCACCAAGCTATTCGGGACCTTTGCCTCATCTACCACCCCAATACATATATAGATCGTTGTCCTTGGGCATTTGAAAAGCACTAGAATCGGAAGCAATGTTCACGAAAAGGCTCTCAAAAAGTATGCTATAGCTATACAGGGAACATCAATTGGGACGGTTGTGAAAGGACGACTTCGAAGGCACTAAACTACTTTTTCGCCAAGTAGTTGTAATTGTTCTTCAATAACGACATTGTTGCTTTTATACAGTATATGGGAAGCATTGACTGGTATGATCCTACTTGGTATGCGGACGTTTACTGCCCTCCATATTGAAAAAAAATTGAATCCAACTAATTATATTAAAAGATTAGTCCAATAGAGAAAACGTCAGCAAATCTCAGAAATGTCAAAATATATTTTAGGTGAAAACTATTGCATTGAATATTGCAGTCGGGTCCATTGGACTGGTCTGGTAGATGGAGGGTTAAGAGATGCACGGATACTTCACTGTATTCAGCCTGGACACAATTTATAAGCGTAGATTGGTCCTAAACTAAATCTGAATGTCTACTTCCGTCATTAGACAATACGATTGAAGTATCCTATGTATTCAATGTATATGTTCAGTCCAGAACGTTATCACATCATCAACGTAGTAAGCCGCCCGCAACAAATTTTGTCTTTTCTAAACTCCTACCTCCCCGACCATCTACCACAACCGACAGTATAACTCCCCTTACCCTCATTATAAAAACTTAAGAGGTCTTTGCTCAAAGACCCAATCCATTCTGAAAAACTCCCATGCCCTACCAGTCGACATTTTCGCTTTAAGTAAAACGAACTTAATCCCTAGCATTCATAATCTGGAACAGTTTCCCCCCACGTTCACCATCTTCCGCGATGACCTCCTCAATCATACTACTGACTTTTCCCCCAGCCGAGGAGTGCTCATCGCTGTCCACAACTGTCTCGAGTCGTTATTTGTCGTTTTCCCTACCTCCTTCAAGCTGTACTTTGTGACTGTCAAAATCATTTTTCCTCGGAAATAAATCTTTGTCATGTGCTTCTATATCATGCCATCACAGTCTATTGAAGCTTATGAGCTAGCTCTTATGCAATCGACCATATAATCGAGCTGAGTAATTGCGAGGACGACATCATCATCTTCGGATATTTTAATCTTTCACAAGTTTATCTGACGATCATTCACACTCCGACTCCCATCCTACCTGGGCCAAAGAACGTCTCTTCATTGATAGACTAGGTTTGACCTTGGGGAGATCGGATCAGCTGGTCAAGCGTGGACGGAGATTGCACAGGACAAGGAACGATGGCGGAGTCGATTCAGTGAGTTCATGAACTTCCGGGTTCCTGCAGGCCAATAAATAGTATAGTATTGATCGACTAGATGATTCTTGTCTCTGTCAGATCAGCAACGTTCGAAACCTTTTGGGTGGGCAGCTTGACCTCATCTTTACAACAGACCCTATCAATACACCTGTCTCACCCAGCCCCTTCGCCCTAACATCTATAGACCACCACCACCTCCCTATTCCCGTGACTTTCTTCCGATTCCACTCGCCACCGTCCGTCTCCCCTCCCATTCTCCACGCCTACGATTTCCATAAAACCAACTTTCGCCTCATCGACGACAACCTAGGGCACCTTTAGTTCAACTACGATCACCTATCCGTTGAAGATTCCATCACTCACTTATATACCGAAATACTTTACTCTATTTCCGTGCTCGTTCCTTACTCAAAACAAAGAACATCAACCTCTTCCCCTCCATGGTACAATCACAAGTTTCCCTCCCTGCTTAAAAAAAGGAATAAGATGTGGGTCATCTTCTCTCGGAATCGAACTATACCTGACTACTCTAACTTTCTTGTCTGTTACCTCTAATTCACGGGACTTTTCAACACCCGTTATCGCAGCTATCTTACCAAAACTCAGACCAATCTTAAAATTGGCCCCAAAGCCTTCTTCCAGTTCGTCCATCATAAACATAGATCCGATGGTTACTCCATATCGCTTACCCTAAACTCTCATACCTCATCTGTACATGTTACTATCGCTAACCTCTTCGCCACTCACTTTAATTAGTCATTCACTAATGATCCTTTGTTCCTGACCCATTATACTTTAACTACCTACCTAACTTTCCCATTGGGCACCTTCTCCACAACTCCTTTGATCCGACCTTAATTAAATCTAAGCTACTAGAACGAGTTTAGAAGACGAGTTTACACCGGGCCCTGATGGCATCCCTGCAATTCTCCCCAAGGAATGCTTATCCATTCTCCCTGCTCCCTCTCACTGATATTCAATCTCTCGCTCTCTCAAGGCTTAGTCCCCCACATTTGGAAAACCTTCTTCATCACCCTCATCCACAAGAAGTCCCAAAAATGATGTCGCGAACTACGGCCCCATCGCTAAACTGTTCCACTTACCCAAGATTCTCGAAAGCATTATATACGAACCTCTTAGTAGTCGTTGCAAATCTTTTAATTCATCGAGGCAACATGGTTATTCTTAATGGCCGATCAATTACAACCAAGCTCGTTGAGTTCATTTCCTTTACACTTTCATGACTAGAGCACGGTAACGAGGTCGATGTGGTCTTAACCGATCTCAGCAACACGGTTTTCTGAATGGCCGATCAATTACAATCAACCTCGTTGAGTTCACTTCCTTTATACTCTCAGCACTAGAGCCCGGTAACGAGATCTATATGGTCTCGACCGACCTCAGTAAAGCATTCGGCAAAATCTCCCACAATCTAATCATCTTCAAATTATCGGCTCACGGTTTCGAACCTGGATTGCTGATATGGATTTCTTCCTATGTAAAGGAAAGACTTTATTCTGTTCGGCTTAGGTTCATGATATCCAACCTCTCCTTGCCACTTCTGGGGTCTTTCAAGGTAGCCACCTGGGTCCTCTCCTATTTATACTTGCGACTAATAACATTGATTCCAGCTTGTCCCTATACGCTGATGACACCAAAATATACAAGATCATCGAGTGACCTCTTGATTCTGCACTGCTGCTATCAGACCTTAACAACTTCTCGACTTAGTGTGACAAAAATTGCTTTGTAATAGGGAGCTTAGCTTCCTCTCTCACATTGATGAGACGATCAATTCTGCCTCGGATTCGTGAAACGATGGTCTAAGGAGTTCTCGGACTACTCGATCCCTTTACCTTACCCTCGTCCGTCCACTGCTTGAATATGCTAGCCAGGTGTGGTTTCCTTATGACAAGATCCATATCTGTAGAATCGAAAGTATTCAACGCCGCTTCCTTCGGTTCACTCTCCACTTAATCCTTCCCCCGTACATTAACCCCCTCAAATTAATCAATCCAGAACTGTGGGGGTTTAAGTCAGTGTACCAGAACACGGGCACGGATTCACTTTAATCCCCGACACTTGTTCCGCCGAACACACTTCGCCGAATTCAACGTCGCTTCCTTCGGTTCACTCTCCGAGGGCTGCGATGGGAAAACCTCTTAATCCTTCTTCCGTACATTCATCATCATCATAGGCACTACAACCGAGATCCGGTCTTGGCCTTATTTAGCAAGTCTCTTCACCGGCCCCGATTTCGGGCCGATGTCCGAGGCTTGATAAATTTGCCATTATAGTTTGTTTTTCCGGGCAAGGTTATTAGCCTTGCAGCAAACTTTCGCCAATTCTTCCGTACATTAACCGCCTCAAATTACTCAATTTCAGAATCCTTGTGGAGTGCAGGGTCAGGGTTGCACCTACCTCCTTAACTTAATTTCTCTGAACACAAACCCTTGAAATACGCGCAAGCTGCCCCACCTCTCGCCCTGGTTACATTAGGTTAAGTCTAGTTAAAATAGTTCTTAAGCTCTTTAGTTTGTAACTTATATATATTTTAGTTGTAGGTAATTATGTATGTTGCTTGAGGGGATGGGAGCGAACATACAGGGCAAAGTTTCTGCTTTCAACCCGGCGAAGGGCAGGACGATTCTTGTCGTTGTTCAATCCAAGTTGACATGCACTTTCCACGTGACACCCCTGGATAGCTACTTTGGCAACCGCCAAGTTGTGAACTTATGCATGCAGCGACATCCTGAGAAAGGTTAGCGCAAGGCTAAGAACCTTGCCCGAAAAAACTAATTATTATGGACAATTTAACAAGTCTCGGATAAGGACCGGACAGCGGTGGAGAGACTTGCTAAATAAGACCAAGACCGAATCCCGGTTGTAGTGCCGATGATGATGATGATGAATAATGTTGCTTGAATTAAGCCAATAAATGGGATGGTAGCTCCAATATACTATTTCTTATGGATATTATCATGGTCGCTTCTCAACTGAATTTGGTGGGTGCATTTCATCTATCCAAATATTTATTTTCCCGCAATACCCGTCAATCAGAATGTGTGGGGCTATTCACGTTGAAAGTCAACTGCCGACGTAAAATTAAATACAGAAAATCATTCTCTAGCCGAATTACACAAATGTGGAATACTCTGCCCGATCACGTGTCTGCTTCTCTTTATAAAATCCAGGCATTAAGACCAATACATCTTGTTCTTATTCTCTCCTTCTTCTTCCGCTCGCACTGTGCTTTTGGCAATTCAGAAAACCCAGATGTCCATTTTTGTGGTCACGTTGGGTAAAAAAAAAGAGACTTTTAGGCACTTGGAGTAAACAATTCAAAATTCTGTCCCACCGTTCATGTCATCACTCGCTGTCAATAAGACAATATAGTAAAAGAATTTATTTACTGCTTATTTCGCTCCCAAATAAACTTTTCCTGATATCTCGTATCTGTGTATTCAAAATCAAAGAGCATTCCATGAACCAAATTCAGTTTAAAACTCATATTGCCGACAGAGCAGTCAGATAGGTATACATTCGTTAATTCGTTGGTTCACACCACATCAGCTTCGCCTCCACTTGTTCCCAAAGTGCACTCTATTAATGAAATACGCATGTCGCTCCTTGTAGTTTCATTAATCAACTGTCAAATCTCAACGTAGTTTTAGTGTTCTTGAAAATGGTTTGTGTAGCAAAATCATTGAGAGATCTAGTGTCGTATCTCCCCGAAAAGTGGATTTACGTAATGTTGTCGCATTGGATATCTTCAAAACAAAGTTTGGTATCTCGATGTTTTATGAAAATTGCATCCTTCTAGAGTTGGTGAATCCTTCAGTGGACTTCAGGGGTCTGACAACGCGTCGGTGACTTTTTTTTTTAATTATTTATTGGCCCGTAGGAACCCGGAAGTTCATGACCTCACCGACTCGACTCCGCCATCGCTCCCTGTCCTGCGCACTCTCCTTCCACGTTCGACCATTCGATCCGACCTCCTCAGGGTCAAACCTAACATTGTCCTCCCATCCCCGTCGCGGGCATCCGGCCGGTCTCTTTCCCATTGGCCTACCGTCGAGAATTCTATGCACAGTTCTATCGTTGCCCATTCGCGCCACATGTCCGGCCCATCCTAATCTTCGCGACCTGACTACCCTCACTATTGTAGATTTGCGGTACAGCTCTTCCAATTCGTGGTTGTGGAGTTTCCTCCATTGTCCTGCCTCCTCGTCATATTTACCGCCAAAGATACCCCTTAAAACTTTATTCTCGAATACGCGGAATTTGTTTTCTTTCCGTTTCGTGAGAGCCCATTGTTTCGCCTCCGTATAGAGCAATCGGCATGATTATGGTTCTATGGACACGGACCTTTATGTTACGTGATAGCAGTGTGGATTTCAGCAGTTTACTGATTGCGTGCCAACTAGCGTTGCCGGAGTGTAGTCGTTTGTTAATTTCCTTCGACATTTCGTTACTGGCCGTCAGTATCGGTCCCAGATATTTAAATTCTTTAACTCTTTCAAATATCTTACCTCTGACGATTATATGTGTTCCCTGAGATGCACCTGCTCTCGCCGTAATCATGTATTTTGTTTTGTCTTCATTTATTTCTAGGCCTACCTCTTCTGCCGCTTGCATGATGATTTTACAGTTTTTACTAACAGTTTCTAGATTATCGCCCAAAACGGCGATGTCACCCGCATATGCGAGCACTTGTGCTATCCCGTTCAGGGATGATCCGGCCATGTTGTCGTCTTGTACCTTTCTTGTAACATACTCGAGCACATGGTTAAAGAGACATGGCGAGAGGCCATGGCCCTGTTTTATTCCGTCCCGGATTTCAAATGGTTCTGAGAGGTGGTTTTCTAATCTAACTCGCCCTTTGTTTTCGGTCATGCAAATTTGAATGAGTGCGTCATATTTTTTCGGGATTCCCAGCTCCACTACAATATAGTGGGGTCTTTGCCCTGCGACTGAGTCGTAGGCTTTTTGAAGTCAACGAACAGTTGGTGAACCGTCTCTCCGTATTCCCACTTCTTTTTCAGCAGTTGTCGTATTGTGTTCTTACGGAATCCACATTGGTATTCTCCCAGTATCTTTTCTGCGTACGGTGTGATTCTCGCCAGTATGACATTTGTTAATATTTTGTATGCGGTTGGGAGCAATGATATTTCTCTGTAGTTTTCGCAGTCAGATCTGTCGCCTTTTTTGAAAATTGGAACGACTATTGAGGTTTTCCATTCTTCCGGAGTGACTTCCTCATACCATATTGTTTGATGAGTTGGTGGATCTTTCGAGCGGTTGCCTCTCCTCCATGCTTCACAAGCTCTGCCGGTATGCAGCCGACTCCGGGAGCTTTGTTGTTTTTCAATCGATTTATTTCGTCTACAACTTCGTTGAGAGAGGGCTCTGGGATCTGAGACTCGGCTGTATGTACGCTTGGTGTGTTGTGGTTGATGGGTGCGTACATTGAACAGGTTTTCAAAGTATTGCTTCCATCTTGTGACGATATTGTTAGTTTCTGTGACCAGACAGCCGTTTGCATCTCGAATTATTTTGACTCTCCCTCGTTAACCATTTCTAATTGAATTTATGCCGGCATACTCCGCTTGGTAGAAACCTTGACGTGGTGCGGGGACTTAAACTACGATGAATCAGTCAGGCTATGCTGACGGAAGCATACGCTTACAGTAGGGCCACCCATGTCAGACAGGCTAGCGAGGAGTAACACACAAAGATCTGCCACCCCTAATCCAGGGTGTTACGCGTCACGGTGCCCATTGGATGGTTTGCAGCCAGGGGTATACCGGCTGTATTATAACGGCGCCTCTCTGACACCGGGTCGAATCAGAGCAGTAAGCAGACCTTACCATATCAAAACGGGGCTCTGATGTGGCGGACTATTTGAAACCCCAAGACTCGTGGGATCAAAAATGAATGTAATCAATATGTGCGGTAAATTTGAGCTCCTTGTCGCATAGGACGCTCAGATCGCGAATCAATTCAACCTATGTTATCGGCTGGTTCAGTAATCCAGGGTGTTACGTGTAACCGTGCCCATTGGATGGTTTGTAGTCAGAGGTATACCGGCTGTGTTATAACGGCGCCTCTTTCAGACCGGGTCGAATCAGAGCAGTAAGCAGACTTTACCATATCAAAGAAGGGCTCTCATATGGCGGACCATTTGAAACCCCAGAGTGATCCAATGAAAATGAAACGCGTCGGTGACAGAAAAAAAACGCTACCTAAGCGTCCAAAATTTTAAAATTCTCAAACGGTCTTTTTTCCATTCGTCTCGGCTTGGCCGTCGCTTGGTTAGATATTCTGGTGTCATCACCGTCTGGTTATCTATTCTTGACTACACCGCTTGGCCATCGGATCCAACACCGTTTGGCCACCGCTTGGTCACCATCTGGATCGCTCACCGCTTTGTCATCTACTCCGGCCTCAGCATCGTCTGGTCATTTACTCTGGCGTCAACACCGCTTGGTTATCTACTCTGGTCTCATCCCAACTTGGTCACACTACTCCGGTGGGATCGCACAGCCTTCACGGGACGTGATTCCTCCGCAAGATTCCTTCTTGGACGCGCCACCATCACCCCCTCGGCTAGTCTTTCGGGGACTGCAGACTCACTTGCTATCGGCTCCCCGTAGAATGGTTATGTATGGAAAAGCATATCAGGTAGAAATGGCTCCCAAGCCTTCGATGACACATATAACACTAAATATATTATCGTAAACCGTTTAGCATATATGTGGTTGAATCTCACTGAAATTACGTTCAATTTGCCCTTTCAAGGCGCGGGCGTTCAAGGGCTTAATGAGATAAACCTTAGACTTCGCAAAACCACAAAGAAGAAGATGAATGACATTTTCTAGGTGGCAAATTCTGGTCACCCGAAGAAGAAAATAACCGACCAGGAATTGACTCATCAAGTAAAGGTGTTTTAGTGGGAAATTCAAATTCACGGTGATTCTAAGACACTAAATATTTCATGGATAGTGCTTCATATAATACGAATGACAATCCGGTACAAGTTTTTCGAAATAAAATAAGCTAAATCTCACAGATTTATTAGTCAGAACGTTTGTATTGGCCTTCATCACTTTTTTCCTTCGTTTGTTTTTTAATTTTTCGTTGTCTTCCGCACTAAATTTGCAAATATCGCTAACGTATTAATAACTCTTTCAACCCGTGCCAAGTGTGAATAAGTTCGTCAAATAAATTTGAGGTCACTCGGTCTATTCATATGTCACAAATGTTGCACTAATTCAAATACAGAATGGCTTCCTTGTGATGGATTTGCACAAATCACTGGTAGCCTTTATTAAATTTATTAGCCTTCTAAACTACAATACAAATCTTTTAGTTAACTTATCTTTGTCAGTTAAAATACATGCAATTAATATTAAGAACAAACAAAGCGAATGTGTTTTAACCAATCCAGAACAATAATCTAACCATTGAAAAATAAACGTTCCGAATGCTGACACAAGAAATAAACTATCGTAAATGAGTAAACCTCCAAACACAATTAAGAGCAAAAAAGCTATAATAAGATCTTCTAAAACAACGACTAATCATTATTCAAAGTCTAGCAAAAGATACAGCCTCCAAGTCTAGAACCGTACATCTAATAAATCATGTCTTTAAATACACACATAAAAACGAGATGGGAATTAAAATAGCTGAAGTTGAAAATAGCTTTATAAATTAATTTAAATCAATCTACAAAAATGGAAAATTCTCTACTAGCCGAGACAAAAATACCAAAACAAATTTAATAATAATCCACATTTAAATTATCTATCTACTCGTATATAACAAGTACTTTAGAATAAAAGCAAATATGTTATAATGAAACAAAAAACACCACCTACCTTCATGCCGTATCCGTTCTCATCCTTATGAATAGTTAACGTCAGCAATTGCGATGTTTTTTGTGGCTCTATTGGAGATATTTGAATTTGGGGGCGACGGGAAGATGCCAGACGATTAACACTAACACCTCCACCGCCGCCCCCAACTATTCCGCCACCACTGACATTATTATTGTTATTGCTCCCATTGCTATTGTTACTAATGTTGTTGTTATTATTATTGATTAAGCTATTAGTCGGTGTAGTTGCGGTAGCACTATTCGAACTGTTCGGGGATTGATTTAGACCATTTGCCGCCAAACCATTCATAGATTGCGTGTTGGCCGTGGAAAAATTGTAATGAACTGGTAATGGCGGCGTTTGAGGCGTTTGATGGGCCACTGTGCCCGCTACTATTGCTCCAATACCTGCTGTTGTACTTTTTGGTGTGGTCGTCGTGGCCGCTGTTGTAGTCATTCGATTGAAGTCATCGCTGTCATCATATTCAGGACCACTGCTCAATAGTCTAATGCCATAAGGTGACGGTGTTGTGGAGTTTGTTGAATAAATCAAATTTTCATTCAAATGCACACATCCAGCCATGTTGAGTGTTTTGGAAGAGCAATTGTTTTCAGTCGGAAATATAAATAAAACAAAAAGAGAAACAAAAGAAAATAATAAACAGAAAGCTAAGGTGATCTATTGTTAGGTTTTGATTGTTTTTTTTAAAGAAATCTAATTGTAAATTTTTGTAACATAAAACAACAATAATAAATAGAAATAAGTGTCATGAAATAAAATGAGTGTGTTCAGTAAAAACTAAATGCCTAACACTAACCATGCTCATGTGAAGGTCAAACTACATCACATGCAAATACTTACTCGTTTTAATCATCGACAGAACGCGTTTAATGACTTCTAAAAGTAGGTGTTAACATGCCACTACCATGCATCCCAGAATGATGTTACCGCTTGGTTTCATAGGAATCTAAAGTTATAAGGGCAATTGAGAAGACGCAGCCCGCCTAATTATTTATTTTGTAAAACTAAAGTTGCATCATTCGTCTATTCAATAAATAATATTTTTTACGCACAGCGCGCACACAAAAGGTATTTTACTGTATCCATAAATGTCAAAACACACGCGGTGCGAGAGAAGATATGATATAGGAATATATATATATATATAAATATATATATATATATATATATATATATATATATATATATATATATATATATATATATATATATATATATATATATATATATATATATATATATATATATGCCTCGGATATGGACCAGATACCGGTGGAGAGACTTGCTAAATTTGGAAATCCTCTTACATAACCCCCATACATAAAAAGGGGCCAAAAAACGATATATCCAATTATCGTCCCATTGCCAAGCTTTCGCACATTCCCAAACTGTTCGAAGGCCTTCTATATGTGGCGTTATGTTTCCGCTGTGCACCCATCATATCTCCGAACCAACACGGCTTCGTCCCAGGCAGGTCCATTACTACTAACCTTGTCGAATTCACACCCCACACACTCCTTGCCCTAGAAAACGGCGATGAGGTCGATGTAGTCGCTACCGACTTTAGCAAGGCCTTCGACAAAATCTCCCATAACCCCAATCTCTTCAAGCTGTCTTCCCTCGGTTTCGAACCCCTGCTGATTAAGTGGGTCTCATCCTATCTCAGTTATCGAACCTGCCACGTGCGATTTAGATCCACCCTCTCCGATCCTTTTTTCCCAACCTCAGGCAGTCAACACGGCCCGCTCCTATTTATCCTAACCATAAACGACATAGGCTCTTGCATTAATCACTCCTTCATCTCGCTTTACGCGGATGATTCCAAAATTTTCAAGGCAATCCGTTCTCCCCTGGACTCCTCACTTCTCCAAATCGGATCTTGACAGCTTCTCGATTTGGTGCCAAAATAATTGCCTAGAAATTTATATCGCCAAATGTCACACAATCACCTTCTCTCGGAAGAGTTCCCCCACTCACCCACGCTCCTATCTCTTACTGAAACAACCGATAACATAGGTTGAACTGATTCGCGATCTGGGCGTCCTATGCGACAAGGAGCTCAAATTTACCGCACATATTGATTACATTCATTTTTGATCCCACGAGTCTTGGGGTTTCAAATAGTCCGCCACATCAGAGCCCCGTTTTGATATGGTAAGGTCTGCTTACTGCTCTGATTCGACCCGGTGTCAGAGAGGCGCCGTTATAATACAGCCGGTATACCCCTGGCTGCAAACCATCCAATGGGCACGGTGACGCGTAACACCCTGGATTAGGGGTGGCAGATCTTTGTGTGTTACTCCTCGCTAGCCTGTCTGACATGGGTGGCCGTACTGGAAGCATATGCTTCCGTCAGTATAGTCTGAGTGATTCATTGTAATTTAAGCCCCCGCACCACGTCAAGGTTTCTACCAAGCGGGAGCCGAGTCGGTGAGGTCATGAACTTCCGGGTTCCTACACGCCAGTAAATAATAATAAATAACAATTGATTACATAATCCTCAAGACCAACGCCGCCCTTGGGTTTGTCAAACGCTGGTCGAAGGATTCCTTAACCCCTATGTCAGCCGATCACTCTACACAAATTTTGTCCGGCCACTACTCGAATACGCTAGTCAGGTCTGGTCCCCATATCAAGTGACTCACATTCGCAGGATTGAGGGTGTTAAACGTCGTTTCTTGCGCTTTGCCCTCCGCGGACTAAACTGGGAAAATCCGCTGATTCTACCACCATACACAAGCTGGCTTCCTCTTTTTTTTTATTAGACTTCTCTCGGGAGAGGCGAAGCTATAGCGCCGAGTGGGCGCCCCGAGATGCCATCAAATAATGGTTGCAGTTCTTTTTGAACAGTTGCAGGTTGTAACGCTCCGGGAACACTCGCGTGGGGAGTTCCACAGCTTCCCCACTCTGTAACGGAACGAGTTCTGATGCAGGGATGTTCGCGCCGTCGGGAGATGAACCACAAACGGGTGCGATCCGTCGGATTGTCTTGTGGAGCGCATATAAGCCGAATTGCGTGGAACAATACCAAGAATCTCCGAAGAACAGTACCCGTGATAATATCTGTAAAACAGACAGAGGTCTGCTACGTGCCTTCGATGTGATAAGCGACAGTAGTCCCGACGTCAGCGCCGAGTCCCCGATCAGGCGGATTGCTCATCTCCGTATGCTCTCAAGTAGGTCGAGGGTATGTTTAGGAGCTGAGCTCCAAACATGAGAGCAATATTCGAGCGCGGGTCTAATTTGAGATTTATATAGGAGAAGAAGTTGGGCCGGATCTAATCAATCTAAACACACTTGAAGAGCGTAGAATCCATGCCGACATCATCTTTGTCCATCGACTTCTGTCTGGCTCAATCAATTGCCCAAGCTTGCTCTCCACTTTAACATTTCATACAAACGCCCGTAACGTACGTAGCCCTCGATTGTTTTACGTGCCCGCTCATCACACTTCTTACGGCGTTAACGAACTCATCTCGCGTATGCTACGACAGGCTAACTCTTTTCCCACCTCCATCGATTTCAACATCTCCACTCCCGCTCTCAAACGACGTCTCAGAAGACCCCCCCCCCCCCCCCCAATAACCCCACTACCCCGAAATACTCCCCCCGCCCTCCACGAAACTAGTTCCCCCCACACCTTTTGTATTCGCACTTAGGATATTCTTGGGGAAGTGTTTCGCCGAAAACTTTACACGCGACTCCAATAACAACCGACACAAGTCTTTGAAGAAGAAAAACACCACTTGTTTACTTTTATTCTTGATTTTATTGAAACAGTCATTACTTTATTACAATGAGCGTTACTTTATTAAACGGACACTCGCGCGACACACTCCCGATTACCTTCCTTCCGAAAAAGAACTGAATAAAATTTTCTTTTAAGGGGTGATTCTACTCACCCGATGGTTCTCTTTTTCGCTTTTCTCTTAATCGAGAATCTCTCCACCAGGGAAGATCGCACTCTTTTTTCGATCCTGCGGTTTTCTGTTTCATCGCAGGCCATATGTGCGGTTGCACCCACTCACACAGACGCGGGTGTTGCTGCCTGTGCAACCGGAGATCCTCCTGAGATCGCCAGTATTTTCACACCTTCTGTCGAATCTCTTTTGTATATATTCGGGTGTGTGGTTTATTCTTCTTGGCGATCTTGGGATCGTGGTAATTATCGTTGCTTGTGATTATCGTATTTGCTTTGCCCTATGGGAACAGCGTTTTAGTTTATTGCTGTTTCTCCGCAATGGCCTTTGTTTAGGCGAAGTGCATTGCGGCATGGTCAAAGGTTTAGCCGAACGTGTTTTTTTACGGAAATTTGCTTATCGCCGGGGGTTTGATGTTTGTCGATATCTGGCGCAGCTGTGCCAACCACTTGTGTTTATCCAGCTAATGGATTGGTACACATTTTCCATACTGGTCGTGTCCTTCGATCGCCGTGCAGGCAACAGGAATTTGTTCGGGACTTGGGGCCCCAAGTATCGGTGGACACGTGGGTTTGTTGACCCGGTATGGATGTCACCTTTGGTCAGGTGAAAAGGTGGACTTTGGGGGCACGTGTCTATGGGCGCGTGAAATTAGTCGTAGGTGAGTATGTTCCTTGGTGGAACAAAGGTCTCTCAGCCTTTGGTGATTTGTGCGGTTCGTGGAACCGCCACAAACTAATCGACCAATCACTCGAAAAAGAAGAAACAAGCGTACTGTGGTGTGTCTAAGAGATACACACACAGTACACAAAGAAATAGTGAAGTACAACAAAGAAAATCGAATACGCAAAAAAAAATAAAACATCAGCCGTATACCACTGTAGTAACATAGCAATTCCATATCAATTGTGTGTACTTATTTGAGTTTAGAAATCGAATTCGTTCACGCGGCAGTAGCCCGATGTGTTGAGCATTGGTTCAATTTTTAGTGATTCTAACCGCCATAGCGCCGGTTCGAACCGAACGTTCTTCAGTATCGGCGTAACGCTATATTACTTTCATCCGCAAAACCGAACATTCGGTTATCCGTTGACTCCAACAAATCATTTATGTTAAACAAAAACAAGGTTAGAGCCAAAATATAACATTGATGCACACCGGATTTAACGGGGTACAAATCCGAAGACTCACCGTCTACAACAGCCCGGATCGATAGATTTTCGAGGAAGCTCTTCGTCCAATCGTAAAGCTGTTGGGAAAGTCCGTATGAACGAAGCTTGCTCAGCAATGCCCCAATGCGGTGAAAAGCCTTGGAGATATCCAATCCGAGCGCTCTTGACTTAAAATGCCCATCAATCGCAGGTGTCCATATATCGGTTATAAGGGTCAATAGGTCTCCCGTGGATCTCCTGCCACGGAATCCATATTGATGGTAATTCAGAAGTTCCTTGCACTCCAAATACTTAACTAACTCGGCATTTATGACCTTCTCCATCACTTTAGATAACACAGACAGTAATGAAATCGGCCGGTAATTTTGTGGCAGACACGTTATCCCCTTCTTTGGGATTGGCTGAACGCG
The DNA here is from genome assembly GCA_963931805.1 of Microdon myrmicae. Lineage (NCBI taxonomy): Eukaryota > Metazoa > Arthropoda > Insecta > Diptera > Syrphidae > Microdon > Microdon myrmicae. The sequence continues at coordinate 220,119,006 of OZ007497.1, forward strand.
ACCCACCCTCCAGCAGGAAGGAAATGTCCACCGTGCATAAGATAAGTGGAAGAGTCTGCCAAGAACCGGCGATAGTTCTGGAGCACAGTTCTTAAGAACTACTGCTGGTATTCCGTCCGGACCGGTTGCCTTCTTACATTCCAGTCTACAGTACGCGGACAGAACCTGACATCCCGCATTGAAGACCGTACCGGCGCGATCACAAAAGAACGGCATCGGGGTTTGAATTCACGGAAAATAAATTCGCGAACACATTAGCTTTATCTTTTGAATTTGTGACTAGTGTCGGCTGTCCGTTACTAACGGGGGAAAAGAGGAGGAAGCGAAGTAATTGCCTTTGCCATTGACCAGAAGGGACGCGAACCAGTTGAGCACTCAAGGAGTTTATTGGTCACTCTGCCGTTGAAAGCCTTCTTCGCGGTATCAATCGCCTGGTTGCTCGCGTTTCTTATTCTAAGAAAATTTCTGGTAACATTGGTGGGATTGGAGCACCTTGTTTAAAAGCTCTATTTGTTGTCGCTGTAATCTGCTCTCGTTTTTTATCTAACTAAGGTTTATTATATGAATTTCGTTTGATGGAATGCGGAATGTAAAGCTCCATCCCGACATAAATCTCAGTGACTAACTCGACGCATGCGTTAACATTCAAAGCACACCTCTGACCATGGAAAGGATGCGAAGAAATCTTGTAAATCGTCCCAGTTAGCAGCTTCGTACCTCGATACTTCGTGAAGCGGATTGAAATATAAATGGTTGTGGAACCGATGTCAAGTAGTGACTTGAGTTTCCCAATGGCGGAGTCGTTTTCACTGCTCTGAATCTCTGAGTTTGCACGGAGTCGTATAAATGCCCGATGTTAGAAACAGATCCAGGATATTCGCATAATCACCTTGGCGATACGACATTTGAGTGGGTTTTTCCACGAGTTGAGTCAAATTGTGGCTATTAGCTAACGTCTCAACTGGCTTCTTTGGTTCTGTTAAAATGTACCAACCAACTGCTCACATTTTTTATCAAACCAAGGTTTATCATGGGGGGATGGGAGCGAACATACAGGGTAAAGTTACTGATTGCTTTCAAATCGGCGACGGCCAGGACGATCCTTGTCCCTGTTCAATCCAAGTTGACATGCAGTCTCCACGTGACACCCCTGGGTAGTTACTTTGGCACCAAGTGCAGCCAGATACTTACCTACGCAGATGACATCGACATCATCGGTAGATCCGATTCGGCTGTACAGGACTCTTTCACCCAGACCGAGCAGGCGGCACAAAACCTGGGACTGCGCATTAATGAGGGGAAAATAAAGTACATGGTGGCAACTTCTGCGAAGAGAAGACCTAACGTCGGTCAAACTATCAGGGTAGTGGAGCACGAATTTGAAGTAGTGCAATCCTTTAACTACCCTGGGTCAATAGTATCAGCCGATAACAACATGGAAGAAGAAATACGCAAACGGCTGATCAAATCCAACAAAGCCTACTATGATCTATCAAGGCTCTTTAAATCCCGAAATTTATCCAGAACGTCCAAGCTACTACTGTACAAGACCATGGTCTTACCAGTACTCATGTATGGATCCAAGACCTGGGTGCTCAATAAAAGACACTCTGAACTCTTAGCCGCGTTCGAGAGCAAGGTCTTAAGGAGAATTGTTGGCTCCGTATGTGAGGGAGGACGATTCCGGAGACGCTACAACCATGGGTTGTACGCAATCCACCTTGAAGCTAATCTTGTAAGAAAAATCAAGCTCGGTAGACTCCAGTGGGTGGGTCACCTAGCTCGACTGAGGGAAGAGGAGCCTGCCCGGAAAGTCCTTTGTGGTGGGATGTGTGGAAGGAGACAGCGCGGCAGACCTTGTCTGCGATGGAGGCATGGCGTAGACCAGGACACCCAGAGCCTGGGAGTGCCAAATTGGATCGGCTAGAAATCGGGACCGGAGGAGAGATTTGTTAAATCAGGCCAAAACCAGATCCCGATTGTAGTGCCGATGATGATGATGATGATTCTTTGGCGGAACCACACATATATGAAATGGTCTACATGATTATGTTTCCTCGTCGTTGTATATTCACACATATTCAGACAATCAAAAACTGCAAAAAATTCAGACAAGGTAATAGAAATTTATATGTTGACTGCAATATTAAGCCATAAAAAATTAAGGACTCTCAATACAGAAATAAAAATTGCTAACTATGTGCAACAGTTTAAACCAATTAAGGAACCTGTTTAATATTTTCAATACTGTAATAGAATATTATACAAAAAAACGAATATAACAAACCGACTTAGCAATGCAGTGGATTGTGTAAACTTTTAAGCAACAATTATCTTTAATTTGCAATGCCACAATCCGTCATTACTTTGTGCCGCCTCAATAAATAAACTTTTTAAAGGGAATTCAAAATTTCATCCAATCCGTTTTCACTATAATGGAATAAAAACATTTGAATATTTGCCAATACATTCGACTGTGCTTCGTCTCCCCCTTCGATCCATACTTCTTTGCGTGTCAGACAATAATTTAAGTTCATATTCAAATTCAAACGTCGTTCCGGAAATACTTTGTTTCTATTAGCGTCCAAGCTCGAGGTGTTCCATCAAGAAATATATACATTAGTTCACGGAAGGTTATAAATCGACATCACTGCGGTTTTTAGTTGCTACAAAGATAGATCAATTTTAACCGCTGAGATCATTTGAAGATGAAGAAATCTTCATTTGGCAGTGGTACGTTGTTTACAAAATAAACACGCCACGGTGCACAAACATGCGCCTTCGTATGTTGCCTAACGCCGTGGATTCGTTCACAAGTGACGAGTCGGCTAATGGGAGCGCAGCTTTTCCGGGCATTTGTGTGGGCAATTGTGGGAAAGAATAATTCCCAAGATTTTACATGACGCGATGTTTGCCAATTTCTCACACCCATCAGAGGGACGAGGGGACTGAATTTAATTTGTGAATCAACAAAGTGTAGCGCGGCGTTTTGTGTCTCTGCGATGCTTTGGAAGAGGTTCCTTGAGTGACTGTGCTTCCAACACCAGTACCGAGAACGACGGTTATGATAATCACAACAATGTCGACAGCGGTAGCAGTTATTAATTATATTCCGCTGGCGAAATATATGCAAATCAACATCAGTTTTTATGAGGATACTATTCGGTTTGGTGCTCTTTCCATGTTAAACTGCGAATTGATGGCCGTGCAGTGACATATGAGGAACTTGTGTTCCACTAATGTACGGGTATGTCGCTGTCTAGTCTCTTGCGTGGGTGGGTTTAAGCTGTTTCCTTAAGTTCCTTTGCATTGTATTCCTATGGTTGCTGCATCATAAAGCTTTATGTTGCGATTGAGGACACAAAAGGGAGTACACTGGTTTGTTGTTCAATAATCACATCTGCATGAAGCAGAAAAGGCGAGTTAATGACACCGAAGTCAAGTAATAGTCAGACCTTCCCATATTTGTACTAAGCAAGGAAGCTTGAAAAAATGGTTTCCTGTTATTTTGATATCCCGTCTGGTTCGGGAGACGGTGTGGATAGGAGATCATACAAAATGCAAAATTGGTATTTCGAGTTCACCCAAGTTGCCTGGTTCAGGAAACGGTATGTTTAGATGATCATATAACAAGCAAAAGCGGTCTTTCCAGTTCACCCAAGTACCGTTGTTTTTATATCACACGCTTATATGGGATTTTTGAAAAGGAGAATAACAATTTTGTATTTTAATGTAAATGCACCCTTAAACTTCTATCGATGTCAAAACGTATGTTAAGATTTACATTGTGTTATGGTGAAGTTCACGCACGTGCAACATTTAGAAATAATTACTACTGAAATTATGAATCGGTGGTCGCAATTTTTAGAGCACTTATTCCTTACAACTGCCCAACCGCATTGTGGCGTTTTTAACAGATACACACAGTACACAGGCAGATAGTGAAGAACAACACAGAAAGAAAAATCGAATAAGCAAAAGCATCAGTCGTATACCAAGCAACAACATTGCAATTCCACCTCAGTTGAGTGTACTTGAGAATAACGATCGAATTCGTACACGCGGTAGTGGCCTGATGTGTTGACCATTGTTTCAATCTTTTAGTGGTTCTAACCCTCATAGCGTCGGTTCGAATCACACGTTCTTCACTATCTTCGCAAACGCTATAAGATCAGTATCTGAAAAGTCGTTGATTGAACTACATCGATCGTAGCTCTGTAGTGCACTGAAAAGCCCTACCATCTCCTTCCCCCCACACATACATCCAAATCCCATAATCCTTAACGAAAATTCAAAAAACAATCATCTAAATTGAAAATTCGCGATAAACGAATCAAATGTTCGTTTATCGCCCTTGCACCCAACTCCCCATAATCATCCAACTAATCCAGAAATACGTTATCCCAATCGAGCAAAATTCCTGGTAAACGAATCAAATATTCATTTATCATCCATACACTTCAATTTCCCCAGATCCTCAAACAAAAGCAAATATGGTAAATTGAACCAGATGTTCAATTTCCATACTCACGCTCATGTGTCCGAGAATTCGCCTAACCGAATTCTTATCTCAAAAAACAAATATTAGACTCCAGCCAAGTATCTTCTTCGAGATTCTGCTCGCATTTTGATGCATTCGGGATAAGATAAGATTTTGTATAAAAGGGTGATGAATTTTCTATTCTAAGATCAGTCCTCCCCCTCAAAAACATATTCAAGTCCCTAAGCGAGCCCCGGTAAAGGCCAACACGACGCCTCAAACTCAAGCGGCGGTGCAGAGGCCTCCGAGGGGGCAATCTTCAATGCTCGATAAACTACTTAGTTTCTCTCGCTTGATTGAAGATATTCGACCCAGATATGAGAGACTAACAACCGAGGCTGAGAGGGAGGCACTGCTTTTCACTGCATATGCAAGACATACCCTCCAAAATGGATTCCAAAATTAAAGTTATCTTTATAAATGTCAACTCCCTTGTTTCGCTTTCCAAGCGTATGATTGTCTCTGACTTCATAAAGGATAACCGGGCGGACGTGGTACTTGTAACCGAAACTACGTTGCATCCATGTCACCGTCCCGTATTCCCAAACTTCTCCAAGATTCGAAGAGATCGAACCCTCACTGGCGGTCCCACCATCAACGGAGGTGGCACTTGTATACTGGTTACTAGCGGACTTCGCCATGAACTATTGAGCTCCCACACTTTGATTCCATAGAGGTGTCTGGGGTTAAACTGCATCTGGCTAGTAATGGTAGAGTGAATATATACTCCGTATACCACTCGCATAAAACCAATAATGGCCCCATTAATCCCGAAGATATCGGCAAACTAATAAGGACCTCGGGGCATACACCCTTCATCATAGGCGGTGATGTTAACTCCAGACATCCCCACTGGAACAACTCTGTCTCTTGCCCAAATGGCACAAAACTGTACCAATGGTATACCGAAAACACGTATGCCCTCAACTTCGAAATAGTCGCACCTACGGTTGGTACTCGAAGTAATTCAATTCTGGACATATTTTTTGTGTCCAAAGACTTACTTCCACAAATCACTCCTTCTCAAGTTGCAGCGGGTGTATCTGACCACGTTCATTAGCGGCTATCGAGCATCCCGGGCTCATATCAGATACATACCCGATTATGGGCGGACAAATTGGGACAACTTCAATATTACATTGAACGATAAACTCCACCAATTCTCTCTTCCCACTGACAGGAACCTAACGACGGTTGAGATAAACAACGCTGCAAAACGACTTCACGAGATTCTAGTTGAAACTTCGGAGACTCATGTCCCGAAGTACAAACTTGAAAAGACTTATCAGATTCCCCATGACGACCTCACTCTTCGTCTCATCCGGGAGCGTAAAAAGCTCTCCAGTATGAGATATCGTCACCGCTTTACGCAAAGGGAACCATTATTGCGATCCATTATTCCTAAATTGGTACACGGATAAAACAGAGAATCCAAAACAATCGTACCTGACAATTGGAAGACAAACTGAAGAGTATTCAGATGGACCAGAACGTTTATAAAAATGTTAAAAAGATATGTGGCACTTCCCGTATCACTGGGCCAATCATACACAATGGTGCTGTTGTTAATAACGACACCAATAAAGCAAATATCATCGGAGAGACCATAGAAAACAATCACAAATTTACTCTCCAAGGTGGCGACCCGGATACTAATGCGATCATTAGTTCAGAGGTCCACAGTAGGTTGGACGACTTCAACGAGCCAATTGTTGTCTTTAACCCAACTAACAGTGCATACTGCGATGACACACGTGATAATGGTCACAGATTCATCGCACCAAATACCCTACAGAGCCCGGTTAAATCTCGAAACCCTAAGAAGTCACCCGGTATCGACAGCATGTCATACCACTCGTTGCGAAGGCTTTCTGCCTTATTCTTTATAAAGCTTTCCATTCTGTTCAACCATGCTTACAACATGGTGTACTTTCCCCAAGCTTGGAGGCACGCTATTATTTGTCCAATAGCAAAAGTTGGGAAACCAACGTATCACCCCTCAAGCTTTCGCCCTATCTCGCTTCTCACTTGTATCAGCAAAATACATGAAAAATTCATATACGAGAAAATAAATAACTTTGTCAATGCCATGAACCTAATTCGGATTTCGAAGAGGGCACAGCACCACTATGGCTCTCAACATATTTCAAAACCACGTCTGCGTGCGGCTCTTTAATAAGAAACCCACCGTTGCGGTGAGCCTGGACATTGAAAAAGCTTTTGACACGACTTGGATCGAAGGTCTCGTTTTTAAATTATTGAATACTGGCCTCAGTAGAACGCTATGTAGTATAATTTACCAGTTCGTTCGAAACAGAACCTTCCAAGTTAGAGTGAATGGAAAGCTTTCCCGAACTTTTCACGCCGCTGCAGGCGTACCACAGGGCTCCATTCTAGGCCCCATCTTATTCAATATTTACACCTCCGATATCCTCGCCCTGTGGACTGGAGAGTAAACCAGATGTGCTATGGGGATGACGCCCTAGTGTACACGTCATCCAAAGGTCCTAAACTCGAAACAAATCGACTCAACCGTCACTTGGACGAACTGTATCAGTATTACAGTCGATGGAAAATTCGACTTAACCCATCCAAAGTAGTAGCTATAATTCTGAGTAGTAAACACTTCCAACCTACTTCTCGATATTCACAGAATATTCGAATAAAAATGGGATATACTACGATTAGACCACAGGACAGGATGAAATATCTTGGGGTCATTTATACCCCAAAAATGAATTTCATCAAACATGTGACCCACATTCTCCAAAGGGGCCTCGGTCGGTCTAAGCAATTGCACAACATCTTGAAGTTGAGCACCAAAGTTAAGCTTCTATGCTATAAGCAGCTAATCCGATCTGGAATATCGTACACCTTTCCCATATGGTCCTGCAAATCATCGGATCAAATGGAAAGACTTCGAGTTTTCGAAAGGAAACTCCTCAGAAGATGCACCAATAACTCTAGAAGGCCTGACGGTCGTCATTACCCCAACTCTCACCTATACGAAGGCGCCTCCATTACCCCTATCGACGAGTACTTGCTTCAATTAGCCTACAAGTACCCCGAAAGCATTCAGAACAGCGAGAACCTACTTGTACGGGACTCTTGCGTTCTTGACCCTTCTCTCTCTCGATCTCTTCGGATCAAACCCCCACAATTTCTTCTTCATTACAAAACTGAAGAAAGCACCCTTCCCAACAACATTCCCCTCTGTAATAGAGGATTCCTGGATCCATCCCATAGGGGCCACTGTTAACAAACCACACACACACGGACGCACAATACAAGACGGCACAAGACGCAGATCATCAGACGCCAAAGACATGATCTGCGTTTACTACCGCACCCAAGACCTACCGGTCTTGTACGATTTCTTTCCCACCATCCCTCTATACAAGTAGTTAGAGAACACCTGGACTAACACTGTCCACACTATCCCTGGATACCCCCCCTTTTTTCTTTTCTTTTCAGATATCGAGAGACCGAGCCCAACATCCTCACGGATGTGGGTGATTCTGGTTATCGAATGACCAGAAGCCAGAGACAAGATGAAGGACACATCTGTCCTTGTCTCGCTAAAGTCGGCCCTCGCGCCAACCCATTTTTTTTTATTCAAAGATCAGTCTCTAGGTTGGCGTCCGACGTTTAAGGACGTCAACCAATTAAAATAAATATACAAAATCCAAAATAAAAGTATTTTCATTGGATTCGTTCGAATATCAGATCTCTTTTTACAGCAATCGGTTGTCACTCTGCACGGTGGCGACCGCAACGGGTCCCCTCAGGAGCGGTCTAAAGAGATCCCTCATCCTTTTCAGGACATGGAGACACGCTCCCTGAGAGAAGGACCACAACAGCTCGTCAACGAAAAATTATTAAAAGTATTGTTCGTGTGTCCGTGTGTCCTCCTCGCAGAGGAAATAACAGTGAAGTGTAGAAGACGTTCAATAACAGAAAAAAAAAAGGTTTAAGAGCATTAGTGAGTGGGCGAGTGCACCTTTTACAAGGCGTATATTAGTCCCAAAATGGAGTCGAACTCCCATATTTGGTCAGGTGCATCCAAAACTGCACTACACCTGATCGACAGAAAGCAAAAGTTGTGAAACTTATTGGGGACCCTTCACACATTTAGTTCAATTTCGTGGTTAGAACATAGGCGCAACGTATCATGTCTGTCTCCTTTCTATAGATGTTATCACGGTCGTTGCTCAAATGAACTACTGAATGTTCCGTTTCTTCAGACATTTTCCCACGATACCCATCAACCAGGTCTCCTTTCTATAGGTGTTATCACGGACGTTGCTCAAATGAACTTGCTGATGGTGTTCCGCCCCTTCAGAGATTTTCCCGTGATAGCAGTCATTTTGAGAATGCGCATCAGTTCAATTTGAAAGTTAACTTCAGGTGCACAAATAAAGTTAGAGAGTCATTCTTTAGCTAAACCACACGAAAGTGGAATTCTTTGTTTGATCATGTGTTCCCTCATCGTTGTAAAATACGGGCATCTAAGGCTTATGTACATACGTCTTGTTCTTATTCTCTCCCCCTTCTTCCGCCCGCACTGTGCTTTGGCAAATCATAATAAATGTACGTCGATACCTCCTTTCCTTATCCACTATCTCACTGCCCGCTCGCACTGTGCCCTGACATTTAACGGTACTTCAAGACCCCTTTTTGTGCGCGCGTTAGTGTAATATAAAAAGTAAGGGCAGCGCTGGAAAACGCATCAAGAATGGGAAAATTAGTATAATGTGTAGTGATTTAGAGGATTATCATAAAATTAGATCTGCCTTGAGTAGGGTGACTAGCGTGTACTACACGTACACTCCAAAAGCGGAGAAAATTGTCTCCATGCTCCTAAAAGGACTTGATCATTCTTTTTCCCCCAGAAGAATTACTTGAGGAATTGAAAACTGTTGAAACCGACAGTCTAAAGTTTATAGGTGTGAAGCTGTTCTCCACACCAAGTTCTAGAAGCCTTTCTTTATCGTGCCACTAAGTCCCGACAGTAAAGTTGACGGGCTTGGTACATTAAATATCTAAGCCACCAAACAATAAGTTGAGAGAAAATGAAGACGTCCGAACGCGTATTCCAACGTATGCTCTGTCAACGCTTCGGCCATGTGGCATCGAATTGCAATATACAATTTAGATGTATAAAGTACCTAAACGATAACAATATTAAGGAATGCCCGTTGGGCTAAAAATCGCTCCCTGATAAGAATATGTTATCCTGCGTCCTCTGTTTCCAAGCAGAATTCATGCATATTTGGCCCGAAAAAATTAATTTTAAGAAATTTTGAATCTATATCGGTACTTGGGCGTTGTAGCTTTTGATTCTAGGGACGTTTTGGCATGACTTAAGCCAAGACAAAAAAATGGACAATAAAAAATAATTTACGGAATAACCCCTTAAAGCTAGTCGACCGAGTATGTTTCTAGAAATAAATGAAATATTTAGAAGGAAAGATTATAATGACATTCCATGTCCTCAAGTTCCACAGACTCCGGAAAATGGTCATACAATGGTAAACGCAGGACTTACCTTAGAGCACGTCAACTCCAACGAAGAGTTAAGTCGAGGATCCGCAAAAGAAAATGAATTCAAAAGGTCCTCGTTTCGAGGCAGTGTATAGAGTGAGTGAATCTGTTGATTCTAACCGCGACCTTGGAAACAGGGCGCTCCAAAACCATATTTCGATTCGCCATGAGTTTAACAATTGGCATCTTGAACGTCGAAGTTTCTCTACATTCAGTGTAAACAATAGATCGGGTTTCCCTCTTAGAAATCTAAAGGCGAGTGTATAGTCTGCACAAGGATGAACTTACCGACATCCTTAGATCCATTAAGAACAAGAAATCTTCTGGAATATGTAGTAATCCAAACATTGTTTTAAAGCATTTTCCTATTGAAGTAGTGGAAGCTTAGACAATTTTGTTCAACAACGCTCTAAATAATGCATATTATCCAACCCGTTACGAAACTGCAGTAGTCCATACCATCCCCAAAAGGGGGAAGCACAGAAGCAACCCGGCCAATCTTCGCTCGATTATTTTGCTTCCAAACATCAGCAAGGTATTCGAGAAAATCATTTTTTTTTTGTTTTTATTAAAAAGTAACATTTTTCTTGGCTTTAAAAAGATAACTGTAAAACTGACACTTTGTTATACGTTCTCTCCAACAAATCATTTATGTGAAGCAAAAACAAGGTTGGAGCCAAAATAGAACTTTAAGGCACACCGGAATTAACAGGACACAGATCCGAACATTCCTCGTCTACAACAACCTGGATCGATCGATTTTCGAGGAAGCTCTTCGTACAGCTGCTGGGAAAGTCCGCATGAAAGACGTTTACTCAGCAATGCCCTGTGCCAGACGCGGTCAATAACTTATCCAATACGACCACTCTTGATTCATCATGCCCCTCAATCGCCGATGTCCACATATCGGTTATAAGGGTCAAAATGTCTTCCGTGGACCGCCTGCCACGGACACCGTATTGACGATCATTCAGAAGTCCGTTGCACACAGTTGGCCGCCCCGTACTTCCATACATGGCGGAGTTGCGTAGGCCGGTTATTCGTTTGAAATGCAAGTGACTGCGCGATCAATACCAAGCAGTGTTTCCCAGTGGCGTGTTATAGCGTTTGGAATGATAGTGAAGAACGTGTGATTCGAACTGACGCTATGACAGTTAGAATCACCAAAAATTGAACCAAGGCGTAACACATCAGGCTACTGGCCGTGCTTAGAATTCGATTTTTTTTTTAAACTCGTGTGTTCCACTGATGTGAATTGTTTTGTTATCGCTATGGTATACGGCTCTGATGTATTTTCTTATTCGATTTTCGTTCGATGTTCTTCACTATTTGCTTGTGTATTGTGTGTGTATCTGTTAGAGACGCCACACTACTCCCTCCCCAGTAACTTCGTTTCGATCAGCTTCGTTTGCGAATGACGGAGTGAACGAGAGAACGTCGGAGCAGGCGAGTGTGCCGGTGCTCTATGCGAAAGTCATGATCGTGTGTGAAGTTCTGTTTACTACGGGAAAGTGTGTGCTGTGTGTACAGATCACGCCGTAATCACCAATTATAGCATTTGGGATTGATAGTGAAGAATGTGTGATTCGAACTGACGCTATGACAGTTAGAATTACCAAAAATTGAACCAATGCGTAACACATCAGGCTACTGGCCGTGCTTAGCATTCGATTTTTTTTTTTTAAACAAGTATATTCCACTGATGTGAATTGTTTTGTTATCGCTATAGTATACGGCTCTGATATTTTTCTTATTCGATTTTCGTTCGGTGTTCTTCACTATTTGCTTGTGTGTTGTGTGTGTATCTGTTAGAGACGCCACAGCGTCACTTCCTCGGTATAAACGATCGGCTCGGATGACAAAAATAGATCCAGAGTGTTCGCTTAATCATCCCGGGTATCTGGCACTCGCGTAGGTTCCTCTACGAGCTGAGTCAATTGCGCTAACACCGAATATATCCGCCAGCCTCCCAGCCTCGTCGGTTCTGTTAGAATGTACCAACCAGCCGGAATTGTTTACATTAAAATCGCCAAGGTCAACAATTTCAGAAGCTGAATGATCTGTATCTAGTCGACGGTACGTGAAATATGTTCGAAATGTCGCCGATCGATTGTCATTCGATCAGTGAACATCCCCGCCACCCCCCTAGGCTCGACGATTCTGCTCGAATGTACCAACCAGCCGGAATTCTGTACATTAAAATCACCAAGGATGACAATCTCAGAAACCAGATGGTTGATCTGTATTCAGTCGACGGTACGTGAAATATGTTCGAAAAATGTCGCCGATCGATCGTCATTAGATCAGTGAACATCTCCGCCACCCTCCTAGGCTCGACAATTCCGCTAGAATGTGCCAACCAGCCGGAATTCTGTACATTAAAATCACCAAGGATGACAATCTCAGAAACCAGATGGTTGATCTGTATTCAGTCGCTGGTCGATCCTCATTCGGGAAGCGCCAAAGACAACAAAGAAATTTAACAGAATTCCTCCTTTACTTTTATAAGCACATAACAGCAGCTGTTACGGCAGCTAAAAATGTATATGCTATGACAAGAAGTCTCTTCCATAGCAGTCTTCTAGACTCCAAAGTCAAAACAATTTCATACTGGACATTCATCCGACCAGTATTGGTGTATGGCTGTCCTGTATGTTATAATATATCCCCATTCTACATGGAGAAAGTTTCGGGTGTTCGGGAGGCAATGTTTGCGTTCTTGCCTCGGAATGTATATAACGCCAGAGTCGCAACATAAGAAGTTCTACCCCAATAAAGTCCTATATGACAAATCAGTATTTAACGGAATAGATAACTTGATTATCAAAATCATCCGTGGTCACACTGCAAGGACATAGCGTAGCGAAAATAATCTTATCTCGGGAGCATTCTAGCCCAGTGATATGTATATGGAGAGTGCTCTCCAGAATGTGTTTATTCCCTCAGAAGCGTCCCTCTTCTTGCAAAAAAAAAAAACTCTTGTCCAAGACAAACATGGAGTCCGTATTATTTACCACGCTTTCCGTGGTGCCAGCGATAAACGAGTTCTCCATGATAGCGATATCTCTACTACTCCAAATCGCCTACGTTTCAGTTTGATGATAAGCGAAAGAGATAAATCTAAAAGAGACTGATCTCATCCCAGCTGCTGGTGGATTAAGAAAAGAGGACTACACGCCCCTGTCAGTCCACGGAAGAAGAATGGAGAGTATGTGTCGAGCAAAAAGGAATAAATGGACTCTGAGTCTGAAATTACAAGTGAAGAGTATGGTTAAGTGGTGTGTGTGCAGAATTGTGACACCTAGTACAAAGGTTGCGGCGTTTATGTAAAGCTTTAGTCAAATTTCATTTTTGCTTTGGAAACACCTTGGGTAAAAACTTACGGAAGTTCGCTTCCTATATAAAGTTTACCTGTGGCGCAAGGCTAATAACCTTGCCCGGAAAAACAAATTATTATGGGCAATTTAACAAGTCTCGGATATGGACCGGATACCGGTGGAGAGACTTGCTAAATGAGGCCAAGGCCGCATCCCAGTGGTAGTGCCAATGATGATGATGAAAGTTTACCTGGCGAGTGAAAAATGAGATGTCCAGGAAATTGATTTTAAGATTCATTCGACATCGTGTAGAATTTTTTTGTCAGAAAGAAAAGTTAAGTAAAGAAATTGAAGGTCTGTTACAAGTTTTGTTTAAAGAAATAATTCAAAGGATAAATTGTTAACAATTTCTAATAAACTAACGTACATAAAAATAATCATTTAATAAAATACCCTCACACGTTTTACTTAATTAAACTAAATTAAGTACAATTCAAACATAGAATTAAATTAAATTGTTAAGATTGTACTGTTCATATCCAATTAAGGATGTTAGTAAAAAAACAAAAAAAAAGTATGTTGTTGCGGATTCGCCCTGGACACAACCAGCGAATTCGCAACTGAATGCTACCCGTGGCACCAACCTAACAAATGTCAACAATCAGCTGACATTAAAATTAAATCGTCTGCTGTCATTGCCGACATGTTGGCTTCTTCGTAAAACTTTCTACCAGTTCAACTTCTACTATAATCATAACAATCCATCAATTTAATAAAGTTACTAGTTAAACAAAAAGGCAACCGAGTTTTTTAAGGAGGATTCGTTTGGGAGATTTATTCTGGAATTCATCACAGGTATTCGGTCTATTTTCCCCTTTTAAATAACGATTGGTGGTTTCAGGTATCAGTGTTGCGGTCGCTGTTGTTTTGGATAATCCAGACCACGTGTGTGTGTGACCACATCGGTTCGATTGAAAACATCAATTTTGCGAGGTGTTCAACGCGTGTTGAACACACAAATATTTTGCCCACAACAATCTCCATTGTTCGTGGAAGTTGCGTTCAACGCTTGTTGTTCGCGACCATTTTTGGTCCTTCGAGCCAGATCCAGTCTGTGGATCCAATTCACTGCTGCCAGCTCGCAGCATACGCAAAGAAGCAACATTCAATGGGGAGATTGGTGTTTATCCGTGAAAGTGCAACGAAATCGTTTAAGTGATGACAGCGATTCATTAATGGTTTATGATCCCTCCGAACACAACGCTTCCCCGACGACATTCCTCGGTCGGCGGAAAAGTCACATTCACTGATAATGTATAGAGAAAACGGACCATCTCGGCAATAAGAAGATTTTAATTGTGTTAACATACCGCCGCCACGTTCACGGCGCACCAATGAGCTGCCCACACGACAGCTACAATTACCGCTGCTCCGAATGAAGCCCCCGTCCAATTTAAGAACTTGAAGCCGCCAGATTAGTGGCGCATTAACCGCTGCTCAGAACGCAGCCCCCGTCCAGCCTAAGGACATAAAGCCGCCAAATTAGTGGGACATTAACCAGCTGCCCCAACGACAGCTACAACTACCGCTGCTCAGACCAGCAGCCCCCGTCCAGCCTAAGGACCTACGGCCGCCAGATTAGTGGCGTATCAACAAGCTGCCGCCAGCGCAGCTACATTATAACCACACCGCGACCAAGTTCGCAGCGCAATTACCGTTTTCACTTATCATTAAATTACCGCCACCGAATTTGTGGCAAACAGAAGCTGACTCCGGCAGCTACCACTACATCGCGCCCAGTTCGCGACACAATCACGGCCAGATCTGTGAATCAACTACCGCGGTGCAGCCCGGGATCCAGATCTGTATCGGCTACCGCCGCCAAGTTCGCGGCATACGAAAGGGCCCAGCTCAAGGGCCGACCATCGTCAAGGTCGCGGGACACCAAGTCCAGACGCAAAGACTCACCGTTGTCAACAACCAGAGAGCGCCCCAATGTCAGAGAAGTCAAACATGACGGCTACATTGGCAGAACAACTCATCAGCGCCCAGTTCGATGACGGGTGCATTCCTTAATCTGGAAGAGAGAGGTCCGCCAACGTTGTTCGTGGTGGGCATACGCCAACACGATCTCCAGATCGCGTGGGAGGACATCTGACTGAAGCATGAGGAGATAGAACGCCTGGCCACTCCAGAGATGACCAGCGGCCACCGCTACTTCGTGGACCGATTCATAGATCAAGCCGAAAAGATTTATCTGGACGAGGTCACAAAGTTTGTTGAGGCGAGGAACGCCCTCACAGCCGAACGTCCGGCCGCATACAAGACTGATACGGACACCTTGTATCCACCCAACAGTCGGTTGCTGCCATTGATGTCGCAACCACCTTGGCGGCCGAGAACTCCTTCCACACATGGCATGCGTATGCCATCTGGCCAGCCATCCAGACTACCATCACGGATGATGCCCCCGGAACCCACAAGCCATCTGACAAACCAAGATGTGACGACAGACATCGAAAGTCCAGCCAAGGCAGATGCTGTCGAAAGTAAGACAGCCAAAAGAGGAACCGGTCGACCATAGAACTGCTGATTACAGATCCCATCAGAGGACAATATATATATATATATATATATATATATATATGTATATATATATTAATAATAATAAAATAAGCTAAAGCGCTTTTATTAAACTTTTTACTTAATTAACTTTTTACTTAATTCCACCAGAGGCGTTCCTTGACTTGGATATGAAAGGGCTTATACAGGATAGATCCGGAATTCCGCTGATCTATCATGTAAGTAGATCATCTGTAGACGGGCGATTGTGCTACGACCGGGAAGTAACGCGCACTGAAGAAGAGCTCCTGCGCTTCAGTAGGGCTATCTCCCACAGAGACCGGGTCGATAGTATTAGACAGCGTCAACAGTTCTGGTGGTTGAATGGCATATAAAGACCTGGATACCAAAGTCGGTATAGAATCATACTGTCATCAGCTAGCTTACATAGACTTAGCTTTTCTAGAACTAGGTTAGTATAAGATTTAAGTTAAGTTAGGTTAAGTGCTTTTACATAAAAAAAAAAGAAAAAAAAAGTAGGTAAGTTAAGTAAGTTAAATTTTAAGAAAAAAAAACAAAAAAAATTGACAAAGTTTTTCAAATTTTTCTTTGTATTTCAATTAATTATCAGTACTGCCACAAAGTTCTGTCGCCGAAAGGCAAATTATACAAATGTTAAGTAATGTTTAGCTTAGAGCGTCTGCGAAGGACCAGTAAGTTATTATATAAGATAATTAAGCTAGAATTTAAGCAATTTTTGTCTAGCCTTTAATTTAGAAATTAAGAATATAAAAAGAAAAATAAAAAATGTTTTAAAGATGAAATGAAATGAAAGGAGATTAAGGAGAATCACTGCACACTAAGCAAATCGGAAGCGGACTATTTATTAACGACGCTGATGTCGCAGACACTGGATTGATCAGAGACCATTTATCCCACAAAGACAACGTCATTGTACAATATGGTTTTCGCGTAACGTGTGATCTTAAAGAGATTCGTTTTAACTTGCTAAATTCTTAGTAATGCATATCTTACACTTTAATTCAGTAAACACCTAGAGTAGAAAAATGAAACAGGGTGTTCAAATTCCTTTGATGATTATAATGTCATCTCCACTATTCATAAGTTATTATAAAAACATTAACTTTTCCAGTTGAGAGTGTTCCTTTATGAAACCATACATTTCCTCTGGATATTAGCATTCTTGTTCGCATGTGGAGTAGGAGTTTCTATTTTTCTTATGGTACGCCGTATCAATAAACAAATGTAAGTCCAACATTACTCCCATTTTCTAGTCATTACAAAAATTTACTGCTTTTGCACGAGTCATATAAAAAAATGTTTTTTAACCAAATATAAGAACCACTACCCCAACTAAACAAACAGTGACTACACATAGAGTCTGTGATAAACTAAACCCATTATATCTCAATATCATGTCAACACAGAAGCTAATCGTCATCTCTTAATGGGACGATACGTTGCAATGCTTTTTAGATAGTTTTTTATGTATTCACTCGGTTATCATTGCAGAACCCAACGCACAAAATAAAAATTTGATACAACGAAATCTTATCTCGCAACGCACTCACCACGGTAACTGGGTTTTATTCGGATCGCGTCATACTGTATCTGTTTTATTTTTAGAACATTTGAGTCTTCCGCCACAATTTTCTACTAATATGAAAGAGGAGAAAAAAATACTCCTCTGATTTGCGGTTAAGAGGTTCTTCAAAAGTGAAAATATTTACACTCGCCTTTCAATGAATCATTCACTAGTCTTTCTGAATCCAGTGTGCTGCCTTCTAAACGAGTTTTTATGCAAATGGATTACGTCGCTCCAAATGAATTTGTTGGTCACTAAGATTTTGTGTGAGCCTAAGATGCTGTTAAAACGCAGTTTACCTCAAGCTAATTATATAAATTTTATTAAGTTTAACAAACTACGACTCCTTCTCCAGTTGTAGAGTCACATAAACAAATTAGTAAGTGGCTCATTTTCATAAATTCCTCTATCCGGCAGAAAATGACCGGAATGCAGAAAGGTATTTAAGTATCCCCTGGTGTTTTTAATGATATGGACTTATCTTTATTTTGGTAATTAGTAGTATGAAATGTTTCAGTTTAGATTTAGTCTCTAATGGTTATGCAGTTCAAGGTAACTACGAGTAACTTCTGTTATCTTGGATACAGGAAATTATACTTCAGAAATAAGTGTGGTAGATATTAAAATACGCCGCTGTAGGAAGTGAATTAAAATTTTCCTTTAGTAGGTGCGTTAAGTGCACCTGCGGATAGTTATAATGTTATAGGTGAGCGTAAAGATATCTCCCAGTTATTATATTTCATGGTCAGTACTCTTTCCTACATCGCATAGACAACACCCGGCTATGTCCTCCACTATAATTCACTCAAACTAATGAGATTATTATTACCTATTAAAAAATAGCCCAAATACTGGCTTTTGCTGGCGATGAATTTAGTCTAACCATCTGAAGTATTCGTGGAAAAATAAAGTATGACTGGCCATGACAAAATTGTTTCTTGTTTTTGCCATTTTATAAGTGATATGAGCTAAAATGCTAAGTTATTCAATATGGAATGTACGATTGGTAGAAGTGCCACCATGACCTCTTAGGACTGGCCACCATATCATATTCAAATAATTAGATATAATATGAGGTCAATCTTATATTATATATAAGATAATATTCCGTTTAGTTAATATCCAACAGCTGCTGAATCAGGTGGAAGACTCGGGCATGCATGGAGAAAAAAAAAAAAAAAAATTATATATATATATACTAGTTGACCCGGCAAACTTCGTTTTGCCATATACATTATTTCTAGGGATTGTTTAGGTAGAAAAAAATGACTAACTTATTGAAAGTGTATGAGGATTCGGTATATGAGTGGAGAAGGCATGGAGCACTGTCGATGATAATGGAATATAAAAAAACAAACCACTAAACATTTATTTTTTAAATTTATTAAATGTATGTACATATCACTAATTATGACAATATTCCTCAGTTTGTGTTTGACAGCCATTGAAAGCAGACAACCGCGTGAATTCTCGAATAAGCTACCCTTGTCGCGTATTCCGATATCATAAATAAATTAAGTACCCCTTGCCAAGTTTAGAAATGCCATCAAACGGACAACCCAGTGTTAACAAATAGAACACATTAAATAAAAGTTATTTTAATATCTCAAGAAACAGTTTCGTGCACAATGATGTTCTCAGTGAATGTCTGTACTGAGTTTTAAAGATTAATACGAGGGTTGCCTCTTATGTTTCGGGATTTGGCAACCCTAGCGTTGCAATCCGACAATTGACAGCTCTGTCGTAAAGTTGGACATTTTTGAGGTTATACGCACTCAGAACGTTTTGACATACGAGCGCTATTTGTGTTGTTTGCAGTAACTTAAAAGATTCTCGGCCCAAAAATGGAATTAAATCGTCAACATTTTCGTGCAATTATTTTTTACAACTTTCGGCGTGGATTAACTCAGCAACAGTGCATGGATGAACTTTATTCAATTTTTGGCGATGAAGCTCCATCAAGGACCATTGTTTATC
Source organism: Microdon myrmicae (assembly GCA_963931805.1). Taxonomy (NCBI): domain Eukaryota; kingdom Metazoa; phylum Arthropoda; class Insecta; order Diptera; family Syrphidae; genus Microdon; species Microdon myrmicae. The sequence goes on from OZ007497.1 coordinate 220,138,552, forward strand.
GATGGTATGGTGAATTCAATCGTGGTCGTAGTTCACTCCAAGATGAATTTCGTGAAGGTCGTCCAAAATCAGTTGCTGTTCCGAAAACCATGGATGCTGTGCGCGAACTGATATTGGAAGATCGTCATGTGACCTATCGTGAGATTGAGACAACCTTAGGCGTTAGTGGGACCAGCATACATTCAATATTGCATAAACATTTGACTGTCAAAAAAATTTGTTCGCGTTGGATCCCACACAATTTGTCAATCGCCCAAAAAAGGGCTCGTGTCAATCGGTCGAAAGAAATGCTCAAAAAATACGGTCGCGGTGCTTCGAAACTCGTCTATGACATCGTGACAGGTGATGAATCGTGGATTTACGCGTATGAGCCCGAAAGTAAACAGCAGTCGACTGTCTGGGTGTTTCAAGATAAGCCAAATCCAACAAAAGTTGTTCGCGCACGAAGCACTTCCAAGCAAATGGTCGCCCGTTTTTTCGGAAAAACTGGACATGTCGCAACCGTACCACTAGAACAACGCAGAACAGTCAATTCTGAGTGGTACACAACCATTTGTTTGCCAGTTGTCTTCCAAGAAATCAGGAAAACCAACCGCCGAAGACGGATCACTCTTCACCACGACAATGCGAGCTCTCACACATCGGCTGCGACAACTGCATTTTTGAGCACCCAAAACATCGATTTGATGGGTCATCCGCCGTATAGTCCTGACTTGGCACCGAATGACTTCTTTTTATTCCCGTACGTAAAAGACGTTTTTCGACACCTGAAGAAGCGGTTGCTGCATTCAGAATGAATGTGTTGGAGATACCTCAATCAGAGTGGCAAAAGTGCTTCGACAATTGGTTCAAACGCATGCAAAAGTGTATAGATCTTCATGGGGAATATTTTGAAAAACAATAAAGTGATTTTCGATGATCAATATTGGTTTTTGTTCTCTAATCCCGAAATATAAAAGGCAACCCTCGTATAAACACAAATTACAATAAACACATAAAGTACAATACATCAATAAAACAACAAAAACGAAAGCTAAAAGTGACAAATCAGTATCTCTCAGTGCATTAATAATCAAAAAGAAGTGCATATAAAAACAGTTGAGTGGGGCGCAAAAAGTGTTCGAGACAATAAAAACAAAAACAATAAAAAGATAACACTTCGGCCGCAAACGCGAAAAATAAAACACACAATATATTGCTTTTTAAGAAATGATTTTTAAATCATCGTTTGGCGCGAGTGCAAGTCTGCTGACTCTTAGCCGACGGTAGGCGAGTTCAACTCAGCCCGCGGGAGAAGTCGACTTGCTGTGGTTCAACAGGTCGCCTTTGTTTTTTTTTTTTAATGAAAACAAACTGGAAAGAACCAGAATGAACACGGAGGACGATAAAAACGCGACAACACACAAACGAAAAGGTGCCCCGAAAAACTCCAATGTGACGCGAAGCAAAACCACGAAATTGACAATGGGTAAAGGAGATCAACAATTGACGGACGATAGTGAGCTCCCCTTCCCCCCCAACTTTAACATATATGGGGCAAATAATTCATTCGCTTCTCTTGCATCCTCAGAGTCTGAGGATGAAGAGGAAGAGATAAATGAATTGGAGGCGAAACTTGCGATGGCAAGAGCCCGATTACAAGAGAGACGCCGAAAGAAAAAAATAGCGGCGCTCGAACAAGAACAAAACCCGCAACAACTACAAAAGCTAAAGCCAAAAGTCGGCCAACAGCAACAATTTCACCATCAACAGCAACATCAACTTCAACATCAGCAGCATCAACAGCAACTACCAACACAAAAGCGATCAACGAACCAGCAAGCAACACAGCAGCAGCAAAACAACAATATCAGCGGAAAAATAAAAGATGCCACCAATCAACACCATAGATGTTGACTGTAAGGAATTGGTAAGTCTTTGTAAGCTAGCCATAGGTAACAATTTTGCAGTTAAAAGACTGACGGGTAACAGGCACGCCATTCAAACATATACGGTGGCAGACCACGACAAAATTAAAGAGGTCTTAAAAAGAGCCACCGCGGAATTTTACTCGTTCACGCCGAAACAAACGAAGAGCGTAACGGTTCTATTAAAGGGCGTCGACTCTGGAATGGAACCGGTGGCTCTGCTCACAATCTTTATTAGAAAAGGGATCAATCATAAAGTAATATAAAGTGGAGAAGTGCGCAGGTTCCGGGTGCTGGAAGTCTGTATCGTCCGCATACCCCTTCAGCAAGGAAGGTCTATGCACCTGAGGAGCACCAACAAAACCTATTTATAGCGGAGCTCGAGACACTCTTTCGATGCTTACAATTGCACCTGGGCAAAAATTACTTTATCCTAGGGGGAGATATGAACGCCAAGCATAGAAATTGGGGAAATTATATATCTAATCCCAGAGGAAATCAGTTGGCTGGTTGGTTAGATCAGTTTCATATTGAATATAGAACTGACCTGCTACGAAATATCCATCGTACCCCAGGGGTAGATCGTTCTTAGATATCTTGCTAATCGACTCACGACTGAGAGATTACTTAACACCAACAGACGAAACACAAACTGTTTACGGACAATTGAATACGACAGCAACCACTGTGCATTCACGGCAGTAATAGAGCTTCCGAACGAGCTCGCAGATCTGGAGGAATTCGTGATCCCACAACCCTATAACTACAGGGCAATGCGATGGCCGCGGTTCACCAGATCATTAACAAGAGAATTTTGTTCGAATGACTTTAATCTGCCAGTAAACAGAAACCTGACAAATACATTCAACAAATGGACGAAACCGTAAAACGAACAATGGACAAAACAATTCCCAAAACAACAGTTACAGATCACATTAACATGTACAGAAACGCAACAACAAACGCACTCCACAAGAAAAAGAGCAGACTGCTATCGAAATTAAAACAATCACACAGACAGTTTACAGACAGACAAGACCCGGAGATAATATCACTGAAATCTCAATTAAAAAACCTCCAACAATTACTTAAAGCTAATTATAGATTAGCAACAAATTTGTATTGGAACAACAGAATTCGAGCTATAAAAACTAATAACCCGAATATGTTCCCACAAATAAATAAAATATTCAGGAGAAATAATCAAAACGAGATTCAGTGTCTCCAAATTCCACGTACTGAGGTAAACAAGCAGCTGCTAACCAACATTGGCATAGAGACAGAGAACGCTATCCTCAATAGTGAGCTCTTCGTGATCGAAGATCCTTTGGAGAAGGTGAACGCTGTGGGAGCTGTCTTTCAGGAAATGTACAAGGTGAATGAAAGCATTCACCGAAACCATGACCTGGAGGACAGAATTCGACTGAATCACCTGCACCTCCGGAATGAAATTTCACATTGGCAATCGGAGAATCCGGGTTTTACGGAATTCAGTGACGATAATCTGTCAATTGACATTAATGCCAATGGTGGGGCTAATAGCCTTTTAATCACAAGGGAAGGAATCCAGAGTATCTTCGACTCATTAAGAAGCAAAAAGTCAGTGGGAATAGATGGAGTACCTAACATCGTACTCAAGAACCTGCCCCCAAAGGCAATAGATATATACACGGTCCTGTTTAACAACGCGTTGAATAATGCATATTATCCCGCGCGTTGGAAAACGGCTATCATTCAGCCCATCCCGAAAAAGGGCAAAGACTGTACAAACCCAATGAACATGCGTTCGATAAGTTTACTCCCAAGCATCAGTAAAGTATTTGAAAAAATCATTAACAAAGCTCTGCTAAAATGGGTAGACGACAATAGCATTATTCCAAATAACCAGTTTGGCTTTAGGGCGGGTCATGAAACCACACATGCCTCAGCTAAACTGGTCTCCGACATACAATGGAATAAATATAGTAACCAATGCACAGGTGCCTGTCTGATCGACTTTGAAAAAGCTTTTGATACCGTCTGGATCGAAGGGTTGTATTACAAACTGGTCAGACATGGCATACATAAGCCTTTACTATATGTACTTTACGATATGTTAAAGGACAGGAGGTTCGTGGTCAAAAGTGGTAATGTGACCTCTAATAAAACGTATAATATCAAGAATGGCTTGCAACAGGGTGCGGTACTCTCTCCGATTCTTTTTAACATTTACATTAGCGACTTATTAGATGCTCTTCCGCAGGCTATTGCGTACGCAGACGATCTCATAATTTACAGAACAGCTGCGAAAGTTGAGATCATAAATAGTTTAATACAGCGAGACTTCAACAACGTGCAGCGCTATTGCGATGACTGGAAACTTAAGATCAACTTCCAGAAATGTGAAGCCATCCTATTTAGAACGCCATTATATAAAGCCACGAACGACACAAGAAAAAACTGGCGAAAGCTAGTTATCGTGGGACCGCATGGAGATAAACTGGAAACCAAGAGTTTAGTTAAATACCTGGGCATCTGGCTAGACCAATATCTGTATTTCAACAGACATGTAGAGGCTGCTCTGGTCAAGGCTAGAAAAACGTTTGCTATGACAAGGAGGCTATTTCACAGTAGCCAACTTGACAGCAGGGTAAAAGTCATATGCTACATGACGCTAATCAGGCCAATGCTCATATATGGCTGTCCAGTATGGTTTAACATAGGTCCAAATTTGATGGAAAAGATTCGGGTGTTCGAAAGAAAGTGTCTCAGAAGTTGTCTCAGATTATATCGGACAGCGGAATCGGAATATAAAAAGTATTACTCAAATGAGACTTTATATAATGAAGCGTACATAAATAGGGTGGATAATTTTATGATTAAATTAATCAGAGGACATATTGCGAGAGCAATAAGCTCGTCCAATGATCTAATTTTCGGGGCTTATTATCCAAACACCTTGTACTATGAGAACGTGCGTCGCAACGGTTTTGTTCCACCAGAGGCGTTCCTTGATTTGGACATGAAAGGGCTTATACAGGATAGATCCGGAATTCCGCTGATCTATCATGTAAGTAGATCATCCGTAGACGGGCGATTGTGCTACGACCGGGAAGTAACGCGCACCGAAGAAGAGCTCCTGCGCTTCAGTAGGGCTATCTCCCACAGAGACCGAGACGATAGTATTAGACAGCGTCAACAGTTCTGGTGGTTGAATGGCATATAAAGACCTGGATACCAAAGTCGGTATAGAATCACACTATCATCAGCTAGCTTACATAGACTTAGCTTTTCTAGAATTAGGGTAGTATAAGATTTAAGTTAAGTTAAGCTAAGTGATTTTACATATTAAAAAAAAAAAAAATAGGTAAGTTAAGTAAGTTAAATTTTAAGAAAAAAAAAATTGACAAAGTTTTTCAAATTTTTCTTTGTCTTTCAAATAATTATAAGTATTGCCACAAAGTTCTGTCGCCGAAAGGCAAATTATACAAATATTAAGTAATGTTTAGCTTAGAGCGTCTGCGAAGGACCAGTAAGTTATTATATAAGATATTTAAGCTAGAATTTAAGCATTTTTTTGTCTAGCCTTTAATTTAGAAACTAAGAATATAGAAAGAAAATAAAAAAATGTTTAAAAATGAATGAATGACAATATTACTAAAAAACAATATCAGTCTCTTAATGCAACAGAGTGTACAATATTTTTTGTTTTCCGATCTTTAGCTAACACAAACAAACTGGATGGTTTGCCCACTTGACAGCACGCCACGTACAATTGTCCGTGTGAAAAACATGATGTGCTCAAATCTAAACCACAGACAGACATCGTTTGGCCTTGAGACTTATTGATAGTCATTGCAAATGCCAATCTAATTGGAAATTGAAGGCGTTTAAATTAAATTGGTACATCTGTGGGTATAATAGGGATTCGCGGTAGTAATATATTTTCACCTCGGAATTTGCCATTTAAAATGATGGCTGCAATAACATTTTTCATTAATTTTTTAATAACTAATCGCGTGCTGTTGCACAACTGTGGTGGGTTCAAATTACGAAGCAAAATAACCGGAGATCCAACCTTCAGTTGTAAATTATATGGTGGCATGCCTGGTAAATCCAATGAGTTTAAAAACTCTGTTAGATAATTCACAGCTTCGGTGGTATCGCAAACTGTATCAATAAATTTGTATGACACCAAGTCTCCTGGCAATAAATCTTGTATCTTAAGATTCAATTCGTTGACTATCCACATTTTTGCTGCTAAAATTGCTCTTTCTGCCAGCCACTCTTGATTTGTGTATTGTCTGTGAACATCGGGAAATATTTGGACAATGAGAGAATCTTGCGAATCAATGATTGTGCAGAAATCGGTGGGTAATTTTATGCATCCAGTTTCATCTGTAGTAACTTTTCCATCGCCGATATCTAATAGTTGTTTTGAGAATGTTTCAGCAGATGGATCTTGAAGCATTTGGACGCGCATATTTACTTTCAGTTGTACTTTTTCAACATTACGCCACAGCGGCGATGATTTTAAGCACGCGTTGATCTCATCAGCGTATGTTGAACGTGGAATGACAGGAAGTGTTTGCCTGAAATCACCTGAAAGGAGTAACAAAGTTCCGCCAAATAGGTTGTCGTTATTTTTTATATCTTTCAATGTCTTGTTCAACGCCTCAAGCGAATGTTTGTGCGCCATAGTACATTCATCCCAGATGATAATTTTACCCTGTTTCATTACTGTGGCCATGGAAGATTGTTTTTTTATGTTGCACACTGCGTCTGGGTTATTTTGAATATTTAGTGGCAGCTTAAATACTGAATGAGCTTTTCTACCTCCATCCAATAAAGTTGCCGCAATGCCAGATGATGCAACAGCCAATGCGATGCCATTATTTGATCGTATTTCGGCGAGAATTAACGAAATAAGGAATGTTTTGCCAGTTCCACCTGGTGCATCCAAGAAAAAGAAACCACCTTGTCCTGCCGCAACTGCGAGCATGATATGGTCGTAAATGGCTCTTTGTTCGTCATTCATTAGTGGGACATTGCGAGCAACAATCGCTGCCATTTCCGTAGTATTGTATTGTAGTTCACGATTCAATTCAGTCTTAATTAAATCAGATGCATTTCGATTTGGGGAATGCATACCGAAATGACAGAGAGGTAAGTTGGCAATAATAATGCAAAGATCCTCAATAGCAATCAATGCTTCATTGTACATAGTGTCGCTGAATGCTATCGTTAGATCATTGCATCGTGTACGATGTTGATGCAATGTATCATCAGTCATTGAATCTTTGTGATTATCCCATAATGTCTCTGCTCTGGCCGGAAAACATGTAGTCAACACTATAGCGAACAGTAGACGAATTTGTCTTGCTGTACAGTTCAATCCTGCTTCAGCAAGCATACATTCCCACTGGTTGTCATCTTCCAGTAAACCGAGTGCAAGGCATGCATCTTTATATGTTGGATACTGTTGCTCATTCACTTTACGTATATCTTGAAATGACGATGGGCCGGTGACATTAACCAACAACAGCCGGAGATAAAAGCACTCAGTCTGCCTTGGATTAACTGTAAATACTCGTCCCAAGGTGTTTGATTTGAATAAACCGGGACATGCATCAATTGGTGTGCCTTGCTTACGGGGCATCCATTTTTTTGTTGGTGCCCATGTGAAATAACGTGGTACTTCTGAATAGAGTAATGTTCGTGCAAAAGCACCAAAAGCATCCGCACGATTACACAATTCAAAAAATTCGGTGAGTGTAGTTTTTTGTGGATTTATCGCACGATCAATTGCTGTCTCGCTCGTGAAATATACGCGCTGGCCGTTTTCAAGATGGACGGCTCAATGAATGACTGCTGGATCTCGTTCATGAATTGGGAAACCAAAGATACGCCAAACAGCTTCATTGGAACTGACGTACCGGCCAATTTGGTAAAGCGTTATTTCATCGTTGTTATTCACCGGAGGAACATTCACATTGGTATTTTCAACGCGAAATACAGCCATATCACTGCCTTTATTTACATACTTGCAAATGTATTTGATGCTCTTCACTGAACTGCAGAACTCGACATTAATATGAGCATTGAATGTTTTGCTCAGCAAAGGCGAATATGGGACCACCCAACGGTTATCAATGTCAATGTCTATGTTATTGATCTTTTTAACAAAAGATTGTCCTCCATTATCGGGATTTCTTCGACGATATATTGGATATCCATCAACATTTGTGATCGTATCGTCAGTGAATTTTTTTGGAAAACTTTTAGTACATTTCCCGTCTGCCATGCAAGGCGATGAACGATTCAATTTGCCACATGAGCTATGAATCATATTTGCAGTAACAATATCAAACAGCATTTGACCAGTAGACGGATCTGGAATTTCCGCAGAAATTATACTGTCGATTTCTTCAGGACGTATTTTATCGATTAACCATACCAAAATGTGTGCATGAGGTAATCCGCGCTTTTGCCATTCAACGGAATACGTCCAGCAACGTGTGGGACCAAATACATGTAACTTTGTAAGGAAATCAATTAGAGACTTCAATTTTTGTCTGAAAACACGTGCTGTAATGTCATGACGGTGTATTGCGCTTTGGCCAGGCAATAGTAAGGATGTGATCTCCGGCCATTTTGGATTACATGTGAAGGTGATGAATAAACACGGCCGTCATCCGGGACGGACTAAAGCAGGGAGATGGTCTATCACCGTGTCTCTTTAACCTTGTCCTCGAGTATGTTATCAGAAAGGTACAAGACGACAACATGGCCGGCTCATCCCTGAACGGCGTCACATAAGTGCTCGCATATGCGGATGACATCGCCGTTCTGGAAGATAATCTAGAAACTGTAAGTAAAAACAGTGAAATCATCATGCAAGCGGCAGAAGAGGTGGGGAAAAATGAAGACATAAATGAAGACAAAACAAAATACATGATTACGGCGAGAGCAGGTGGACCTCCGAGAACACATATAAACGTCAGCGGCAAGATATTCGAAAAAGTTAAAGAATTGAAATATCTGGGAACGATACTGACAACCAGTAACGAAATTTCGAAGGAAATTAACAAAAGACGGTATTCCGGCAACGGTAGTTGGCACGTAGTCAGTAAACTGCTGAAATCCAAACTGCGATCACGTAACATAAAGCTCCATGTCTATAGAACCATAATTATGCCGATTGGTCTATATGGATGCGAAACATGGACTCTCACAAAACAGGAACAAAACAAATTCCGTGTATTCGAGAATAAAGTTTTAAGAGGTATCTTTGGCGGTAAATAGGACGAGGAGGCAGGACAATGGAGGAAACTCCACAACCACGAATTGGAAGAGCTATACCACAAACCTACAATAGTGAGAGTAAACAGGTCGCGAAGATTAAGATGTGCCGGAGATGTGCCGCGAATGGGCAACGGTAAGACCGTGCGTAGAATTCTTGGCGGTAGACCAACGAGAAAGAGACCGGCAGGACGCGACGGAGATGGGAGGGCAATGCTAGGTTTGACCTTGAGGAGATCGGATCGGATGGTCAAGCGTGAAAGAAGAGTGCAGAGGACAGGGAACGATGGCGGAGTCGAATCGGTGAGGTCATGAACTTCCGGGTTCCTACAGGCCAATAAGTAGCAATAGTAATCACGTTGTAAGAATGGCATAGATGCCAACGGATCTAATTTTGATTGATTAAACATTTACGGAAAAATAATATTGGCTTTTAAATTTTTACTATAAAATCGGATATTTCATGTAGTACAACCCAATACATCGATACTTCCTTTCCTTATTCACTTCCTCATCACCCGCTCCCACCGGTCTCCGACATGTAAGGCTATTCCTTACCACAACACCTTTGTGGGCGTCTGAATTGCCATATTACAACTGTAAGGTTCCAATTCTTCAGAAATAATTTTTTTTTCCCTTGAAAGCATTTTTTTCTCATTGTGTCTTTTTGATAACAACTAACTTGTGCTACATCATAATCAGCGATGAGAAAAACTGGATATTTCAAAACTGTTGCTGTTCATACCCCATATCAAAATAAGAATACAGTCAATTCATCAACAGTGTTTGAAAAACTAACTAAATGTGATGCAAACAATCCATTTCCGATTGAAATGCTTTGCATATTCCCCTACTGCATTGCATTCTAACGCCTCGTTGCCTAAATCAATTTTGGTCTCGGTAACTATTCGCTCGGAAGACCGAATTCGAAGCTAAAAATACTTCTTGTGGAAAAAATCCAAAAGGCAAGAAAAAAAAAAAGCGAGAAACAAAGAAGGGAAACTGAAACTTCTTTAATTGCTACTCGTTGCCACTTATTATCAGCACATGGTGCACGCATAAATTAATGCAATCTATGGTCGATGCATAGCGCGAGACTACGGCGTGGGGAGATGGGGCAATTGTAAAACGAGCACAATAGCCATTGAATCCCTCGTGCTGCATACTACGTCGTGGATTGGCTCAGGCGGATGTTGAAATTTCTCGGTCCGTCTTGGCATAATAAAGAAACGTGCAAATTAGAAAATTATTCCAAAAACCAAATGGTTATTTCGAAAACGTGCGTTTGTTTGAGACCACAACATACTATTGTACCTTATACCTTATGGAAGCGATTTCTTTACGCTATGGTGCTCCACCATTAGGGTATTTCACAAAAACAAGCTTCAGCCGTGTGTTTGTTCTTCTCGACTCAAGGAACTCTATGTTTGGATATGTGGAGAAAGTCGGAAGCGAGTTCCTGTTAATAAAGTTGAAGGCTGTAAAACTATCTACAAATATAAATTAAAAAAAAAAACAAATAGAAGTCAACACTTAAATGACTTCTCGTATTCAAGAATATGCCGGAAACAAAAAGTTGAAGCTATGGAAACTAACACTGCGAACTAGTTTCTAACCGATGATTGATACGTGATCCTGTTTTCAAATTACCGAGTGCGAGTTGTTTGGTTGCTTTTCATGGGCTAAATGTTTGTAATTGGAGCCTTTTAAAGGAATTTGTATGTCTTTTGTTTCTCACCTAGTACAGTTAATACTGCCATAAAATCCGGGGATACAAAAACACACGAGAATTAAGAAATTAATATCAATGCATGTTAGGTTTAGGCGTCTGAGAGTCAACATGAAAGGATACATCCAATCGCAATTCCGTCGCGACTAAGAAAAAAACGTTTGATCGGTTTTGCTTTCCTAGCCCAAGTTTTATGCCCAATAATAAAACGCAATATATTTAGTGATCCGATCCAATCCGATATTTGGTTTTGTAAATGTAAACATTTACCCACGCTACATTGTTAATCTCTTTTAATATTATATGTTTAAGTGTTTATGTTACTTTAACATAAAATCATAAAGGCGTGTAAGACGACGCATAGTTTAAAAAAAGTAAATGAGAGGAAAAACCATAAAAGGATCTCTAAGTATTTACTACTTCATATTACTATATAATTTTCTTATCTTCTTTTTTTTTAGATTAAAAACGCGCAAAAACGAAATTTGACGATGCTCCTAAATATTAAAGCTGTGCGCGGCAAGGGGGTATAGATAAGTAGAGGAAGTATCGATGTAATTTGGAATTAAATGTCTGGATATAACAATAGCGACGAAACATATGGTCAGGCTAGCATTCCACATTTCTGCGGTTTGCCCAAGGAACGATTGTCTGTGATTGACCGTACATCTAATATATCAGCATCGTCAATCTGAGAATGCGCATCAGCGAAATAGCGAAGAATGTGATTCGAAAAGAGGAGAGCCAACGCACAGACACATCTGACCACAGCCACGTATTTACGAGGATGTTTCACGTAATCTGTGGGTTGCTAGGTTAATGCTCTGATATACGGCTCTGGTGAATTAATTTTTGATTTCCTGTCGGAGCTGTGTTCTCCGCTATGGTTGCGTGCGCCCGCGTACCTGTTGGATTCCCCAGTAACTATGCTACAATCACTTTGTACGGAGCGATAGCGCAGACAGAGCCGAGGAACTATTAGATAGTGATTCCTTGTCTGTATGAATCACGTCACTGTTTTTCCTAATGTCTGCTTTTTGCCGCGTCAGTGTTTTCTTGATGAATTTTTCCCTAATGGTGGTATCGACTCATCACACCTACGTCTACCGGATTTACTGTGATTATTATTATTGTCAAACATAAATATGGAAAAACATCTCTCCGAACCATTTGAAATCCACGACGGATTAAAAGCGAGGGATAGCCTCCCAACATATCTTTTTAATCTTTGACTCGGGTGTATCATCAGAAAGGTACAGGACGACAACATGCTCAGATTGTCCTTGAACGGAGTTACATATGTGTTTGCATACGCGGATGACATCACTGTTTTGGTCAATAATCTAGAAACGGTTAGGTAGAAACAATAAAATCTTCGTGTAAGGGCCAGAAAATCAATGAAGACAAAATACAATATCTAGTTATGGCAAGTGCAGGTGAACCTCACGTAGCGAGAATGTGCAACGACAAAACCGTTCGTAAAATTCTTGTCGGACGACCAGTAGAACAGAGATGGAGGGACAATGTAAGGCGTGACCTTGAGGCGGCCGGATGAGATGGTGAAAGGAGCAGAGAAAGTCCAGAGTAGCCGAGTCAGTGACCTCGTGGACTTTTAGGTTTTTACAGACCAATAAATTGAAGTATTTATAGTAGAGAACATACCGGAGTCATCAATTACAGCGTTTTACAGGGCAAAGTCTCTGATTGCTTTCAACCCAGCGAAGGCCAGGACGATCCTTGTCCCTGTTCAATCCAAGTTGACACTCCCGGATAGCTACTTTGGCACCCGCCAAGTAGTGAACATCAGTTCATGCAGCAACATCCTGAGAAAAATTGGCGCAGGCTAATAACTTTGCCCATAAAAATGAATTATTATGGCAAATTTAACAAGTCTCAGATATGGACCGGATACACGCCGACGACCACGGAAACGAAAATGGCTAAATGATTTGAGAATTTTCTGATGGAACGTCCGCTCACTATACGGAGCTCGAGCTGCACAGCAGCTAGCTGATGCCCTGTCCGAATATAAGGCTGACATAACAGCATTGCAAGAAATAAGATGGACCGGGAGTGGTGTTATTCAAAGAAGCGAGTATGAGATTTATTACAGTTGTCATGCAAAACACCATGTGCTCGGGGTAGGTTTTCTAGTCAGCCAAAAATTGAAGCCTTATTGCATTTAATGCAATAAACGAAAGGCTATGCATTCTTCGCGTGCGAGGCAAGTTTAAGACCATAAGCCTTATAAATGTTCACGGACCTACAGAGGAGTCCCCTGACGACGAAAAAGAAGAATACTACGAGAACGTCGAACGGACCCTCAATGCCTGCCCAAGATACGATGTGAAAATTGTTCTTTGGTGATTTGAATGCGAAAATAGATCGGGAGCTGGTTTTCGGGCACTACACAGGTTCCCATAGTTTGCATGAGAACACTAATGACAATGGACTACGAGTCACCGAACTGGCATCATCAAAAAACTTGGTCGTTGCGAGTACCAGGTTTCACAAAGCCACATGGGGATCACCTGATGGAGCCACTCGAAACCATATTGACCACGTGTTGATAGATCGCCGCCACTCCTCGAGCCTGATGACGGTACGAACATACTGACGTCGACTCGAATCACAATCTTGTTGGTACAGTTTTCCGAGCGCGGATTGCCTTACGGAAACGTATTGCATCCGCGGATCAGGTTCGAATCAACACGGCTGCCTTATGCAATTAGAATACCAGTAACAGCCTTGGTCTTTCGCTAGGACTCGCCCTCGAAGAGCTCGATGGAGGGAGAGTAAGTCCTGGGGCCAGTATTGCCAGACTTAGAAAATAAATGGACACACCTTAAGAATACTGTAATTAGTACTGCCAACTCCATCTTAGGCAGTAGTCGTAGAGATCGGAGCGACTGGTTTGATGATGAGTGCAAACTAGCGACTGAACGTAAGAATGCTGCATACCGGGCAATGCAGCAGTCTCATAGGACGCGAGTACGCGAGGAGAAATACAAACAGCTCAGAAGATCGGAAAAAGACTTCACAGACAAAAGAAAAGTGCCTGGGAAAAAAACCTTGTCTGTGAAATAGAGAAAAGTAGAGAACGAGGTCCGCACCAGGCGGGGAAGTTCTACTAAATAATCCACAGTATGACGCGGTACACACCACACTGCACTTACTACAAGGATAAAGAGGGTAATCTGATCACCGATCCTGTAGGCATTCTGGAGCGATGGGAAGTCCACTTCAATGAATTGCTAAATCAGTCAGCTCACAGAAGAATTGGATGCTCCACCAATGCAAGATCAAGACCAAATGCTGCCGCCTCCAAGTATTGAGGAAACATTAAAAACCATAAGACGGCTCAAATCAAATAAAGCCCCCGGAGCTAATGGCACACCAACTCAGCTGTTCAAACAGGGGGGACAGCGTTACATCACGCAATTCATGAGATCGTAGTGCATGTATGGGAGCCGGAAGATTAGCGTCGTGGTATAATTTGCCCCATACATAAGAAGAGAAATACCACACTGTGCAGCAACTGTAGGGGTATTACATTGCTGAGCACCATCAATAAGATGCTCTCGTCTATCCTACAAGATCGGATAGCCCCATGCGCTAAAGTCATCATTGGTTAATATCAGTGTGGCTTTATCCTAGGCAAATCAGTGATTGATCAGATATTCACCCTTAGGCAGGCGATGGAAAAATGTCGGGAATTTAAGATTCCTTTATATCATCTATTTATAGACTTTAAGGTCGCCTATGACAGCATAGTTGGGGTAGAACGATATAATGCCATGAGAGTGGTCGGCATCCCAAACAAATTGATACGACTTTGTAGGTTGACCATGACCAACGTAACTAGTCAAGTAAAAATAGCCACATCGCTGTCCAAACCAATAAACATCTTTAATGGACTTCGACAAAGGGACGGTCTGGCCTGCCTCCCCTTTAACCTGGCGTTGGAGAAAGCAATCCGTGACTCTGGCGTTACAACTAGAGGGACTATTGTCACCAAGTCCAGCCAGGTACTTGGCTACGCAGATGACATCGACATCATCGGTAGAACCGAATCGGCTGTACAGGACTCCTTCACGCAGATCGAGCAGGCGGCACAAAAACTGGGACTGCACATTAATGAGGGGAAAACTAAGTACATGGCGGCAACTTCTGCGAAGAGAAGACCTAACGTCGGTCAAACTATCAGGGTAGTGGAGCACGAATTTGAAGTAGTATAGTAATTCTTTAACTACCTTGGGTCAATAGTATCAGCTGATAACAATATGGAAGAAGAAATACGGCTCTCATTCGGTTGTCAGTATCGCGTAGTAAAATTAATAATCGGATCGTAGACTTTATCTGGCTCCGGATTGGGACTTTTGATAAATAGCTTCTAACATAACCGCCCGCCTTTCGGTGACTCCGTCATCGAAACACCTTTTCGTATTGCATGTGATCGGACGTGGTTAGCTCTATCGCTCGGTCGTGCAATCGTCGTAAAGTAAGTTCTAGCTACCTATTAACGTTCCCTTTTTTTGTAGGATTTGGTTAGTGTCATTATGATAGGTTGAACCGAATCGGCTGTACAGGAATCCTTCACCCAGATCGAGCAGGCGGCACAAAAACTGGGACTGCACATTAAAGAGGGAAAAACTAAGTACATGGTGGCAAGTTCTGGGAAGAGAAGACCTAACGTCGGTCAAATTATCGGGGTAGTGGAGCACGAATTTGAAGTAGTGCAATCCTTTAACTACCTTGGGTCAATAGAATCAGCCGATAACAGTATGGAAGAAGAAATATGCGAACGGCTGATCAAATCCAACAAAGCCTACTATGGTCTATCAAGGCTCTTTAAATCCCGAAATTTATGCAGAACGTCCAAGCTACCACTGTACAAGACCATGGTCTTACCAATACTCATATATGGGTCCGAGACCTGGGTATTCAATAAAAGGCACTCTGAACTCTTAGCCGCGTTCAAAAGGAAGGGTTTAAAGGAAATTGTTGGCCCCGTATGTGAGGAAGGACGATTCCGGAGATGCTACAACCATGAGTTGTACGCAATCCACCTTGAAGCTAATGTTGTAAAAAAATCAAGCTCGGTAGACTCCGGTGGGCGGGACACCTAGCTCGAATGAGCGAAGAGGAGTCTGCCCGGAAAGTCCTTTGTGGCAGAATGTTTGGAAGGAGTCACCGCGGCAGACCTTGTCTGTGATGGAGGGATGGCGTAGACCAGGACGCCCAGAGCCTGGGAGTGCCAAACTGGATGACATCGGCACGAAATCGGGACCGGTGGAGAGTTTTGTTAAATAAGGCCAAGACCGGATCGCAGTTAAAGTGCCGATGATGATGATGATAATTTAAAATCTAAAAATATAAAATGAAAATAAAAAAAAATTGCAAACATGAAAATGAAAATCCACTTAATCGAAAACGACCCATTGGTATCCAGGCTACGATCACTGAAGGCGCCTGACTGACGTTTGGCTGTTTTATCGATTTTATTAATATGAGGGAGCCATTCCTCGGAGATTCGTGGTATTATTCCGAAACATTCGGTTTATTTACGCCGCACAGGACAGTCCGACGGATAACATCAATGGTTATGGTTCATCTCTGAAGTGCACGTATATCTCTGACCAGAATTCTTTGCGTTACTGAACCAGAAGACTTTAGAACTCCTGCGTTGTGAGTGTTTCCTGAGGTTTACAATCTGCAACAATTATCTAAGGGTAAAGGGGTATAAAAAAACACCGCTGTGAACGCATATTTGACCGACAAGGGATTTCAATACTTCTGATTAAGGAAAGTCATTTGATTCCAATGATGTTCTTCTCCTCAGAAATCCTTTTGTTGTTACACTAGCATTTTAAAAATGTTTAGATAATGTTAATGAGGAAAATTTATTTGATGGCATATCGGGGCGCCCACTAGGCGCTATAGGTTCGCCTCTCCCGAGAGAAGTCTTAAAAAAAAAAAAGTTTGTAAATCGCAAAACTTTTACTTCACTAAAAAAAACCTGCATTCAGCCAACGCAGATACAATTTTGTGCAACCATCCGCTCTAATTCTGGCATCATTTAGTTAACTGTAGCTATTTATATATACAGTTTTTGAGTTATGTGCTATTTATAACTTCTGAACAAGTAATACAACCTTATTCAGTCCCCTTATTATTGTTCACAAGTTCTCAGTGATGTTAAATTTGTTGATAACACATTTCCCGAATCCAGGTGTTACTAACCCTCATTCGCTTCATCCCCACCAACTGGATGTTATTAGCTATCAGCTTCTATACTTCATTCGTCTTAAATCTATAAAACCTTAGCAACGTATCTTTAAAAAAGCCGTAACTGTATTTGTAGGATACCATTCTCAAAATACGCCGCCGTTCCACGAACAATAGGAGAAATATACTTCTTTAGCTGAATAAATTTGCCACTAATCCGCATACCATAAACGACGTGCCAACGCGATCCAAGACCCCATTAAATCTTGGAGGCATCACCGCGGCATACTAAATACTTACACAAATTAGTCACTGCCTCTCCGTGCCATGTTCCAGATCAAAGAATGTTACAATAGATAAATTGTTGTATTTAAAAATAATAATAACAATGGAATCATTATCACGGTGACCGATAAATGGCATGCAAATGAAAAAGCCGAGTTAATCATGCTCCTTGGCTGTTCGTTATCTGTTAACGAGTGTATTATTCACTGACTCAGCTGACTGACGGATCGCCAGCTTTGTGTTTGACGGCACTTAAACGTGTGAAACGCCAGTGATTTATAGGAAATTGGTTTCTGTATAAGTAAATCTCATCCCGAAGAATTTATTACCCAGAAAATATTTAATGGTTAATATATAATATAAAAAATAAAATCGCACATTCTTCTTTGGACATTGGCCTTCCGATTAAAGAATTACCCAAATGATTTATGTGTGCCCCGGTTTTTTAAAAAAAGAATATAACATGTTACACTGATTGTGGACAATGTTAGTTAACACCTTTCAATTGCTTTCACATCTTTCCTATTACCTAATGAGTTGCAACAATTGACTGCGAATTATAAATTTGATTAGATTAGACTAGGAATTATAAATTTGTTTTTCAAGTGAAATTTGAGAAAATTGTTTTTCAAACCAACATTTCAGATTATGGTATAATTCATAATTTTAGAGAGGTGCCCCTTGCCCCTAAAATGGGGAAAAAATGTTTAATGAGATCAAGTCCCCGTTTTTTAATTATTATTACCTGGCATAAGTTTTTGAGTAAGTTTAATTATTACATTATTAGGTATTAGGTTCTCAGGAATGTTCGTGTCCCTGTTTTTCAGTTATTAAAGATAAACGTAGAGAGTCATTCTTTAGCCGAACCACACGAATGTGTAATGCTTTACCTGATCGCGTCTTTCGTCGTCATTGTAATGTCCAGGCGTTCAAAACCAATATACATCGACACCTCCCTTCCTTATCCACTTCCTCTCCATCCGCTCACACTAAGCTCTGTTTGTGTAAAAAAAAATAGGTGCGCGCGTTTGTGTAAAAAAAATAGGTCTTTGAATGAGTTCTTGAGTAAGTTCATTTATCATGTAGTTAGGTATAAGGGTCTTGGAAAAGTTCGAGTCCCCGCTTTTCAGTTTTAGCTCGTTGTTAACACACCACTGAAAATTGCTGGCCATGTCTTTTTCCCATCTTTCCGCCAGTATTTGTATTCCACGTCGAAAAACACCACGTCTTTTGTGAGCATCCAAATACTGACCATCCAAATATTGACCTATAGTTTAGTACGAGTATCTTCATAAGAAGTGCTGCTCAAATAGACCATGGTGCATTGATCGGAGCAATCCGATTATCGAAGGGGTATTGTCTAAAGTCGACTAGCCAGTTCGGTAGGTCTTCCCCTTTTAACCGTTTCCAAGTAAGTTTTAATCCGGTTGTACAACAAGTAGAGAAGCGTGATCATCTTGCAAAATCACTTTGTCTTATGTCTACTTGTACAGCGAGCACTTTACGTTCAATGCCCGACTCAAAAGCATCAATTACTATCGACAGCCGTTTCCCGTGAAAGTTTCGTTCAATTTGAGGACATAATACTAAATTACTTTATTACCTTTTAAGGCGTTAGAAAGGCGTTAGTTGTAAGTAGGGCATTAGAATATACCCACGGTTAGGCCGGCTTCTCGTAAGAGGCGACTAAAGGCCGAGTGGTAACTGGGGCCCCAACGTCGCCCGAAGAAATACCAGACCATCGAGCTATAGGCTTCGTGAAATGGTCGGGAGAAATCCCTGGCCATCTTTCGGAGCTCGATTGATGGACCGGTCCGAGAAAAGGTTGGTTTAGGTGGTAAGTCGATCACACGGTGAGATACCACCCCGCCACGCTGTACATTCTGTGATATCGTCGGGAGAAATTTCAGACTATGTTTCGGATTCGGTTGCATGGCTGATGACCCCAACTGAAATGGAGATCAGTCATGATGGTACCTTCTAAGATAAAGAATTCCGGAGGTAAACTAGTTTCCAAATCGGATCTCCGGGGGGACTGTATCACGGGGAACACCATGCAAATATTTTGATAAATAACCGAACTTTATGAAATTCGTCATCGCATAATCAGGTTCATTCTCAAAGCACTGTCGACGTTCGACTAGCAACGTCAGTTTGTAATATCAGTGACATCGGTTTCACCAATACGAATTTATATGCCGTCCACCAATAGTTACAAACAGCGAAACCCGATATCCCTGCCCTAACTGAGACCCAAGTCGATTCGTCAACTGATTCAACATATCCTTTGCTCAGGATACGACTAGCATGTGTGATTCAGTTTTAAGGGTGCGTTGGAGCTCAATAACTTGGACATCATGATGATATTGTATCTTCGTTGCTCAGGATACGACTTACATTCGATATTCCCATTTAAGGGTGGAGTCAGCGTCTTCACGCGACTGCCTTCCCAAAGGATTGAGGCGTTAGAGACCAAGAAATTGGACATCAGGTGGTTAAAGGTCGTGCTGGAGAATTCTGTTACATTTTTTTGTTATCTTTACCGGTCTCCGAATGACGGTCGACCAGCGACATTTTTCGAACATCTTTAACGAACTGTCGACTGGATACAGATCAACCACCCGGCTTCTGGAGTTGTCGTCCTTGGCGATTTTAATGTACGTAATTCCGGCTGGTTGGTACATTCTAACAGAATCGACGAGGCTGGAAGACTGGCGGAGATCTTCGCTGTTAGCCGCAAGTTTACTCAACTCGTGGATGAACCTACGTGAATGCCGGATACCCGAGATGATTATGCAAACACCCAGGATCTGTTTTTGA
The DNA here is from genome assembly GCA_963931805.1 of Microdon myrmicae. Lineage (NCBI taxonomy): Eukaryota > Metazoa > Arthropoda > Insecta > Diptera > Syrphidae > Microdon > Microdon myrmicae. The sequence goes on from OZ007497.1 coordinate 220,158,802, forward strand.
CATTCGTGCCAAGCATTTATGCCGTGGAGATTGCTGCGCCACTGGGAAACTCAGATCACTGCTTGGTATCTGTCGCGCAACCACTTGCATTTCAAACAGATAACCGACCTAAGCAGCTTCGCATTGTATGGAGGTATGGGGCTGCCAACTGGGACGATTCGGGAGATTTCTTGGCATCATTTCATTGGTCGAAGGTGTGCTCTGGAGACTTCGATGTTGACGCATGCACGGAGTCGATCACAGAGATTATTCTTCTCGGGATGGAGATCCACATTCCCCATTCCATCAAAAGAAATTCATCTGATAAGCCTTAGTTGATAAAAAATGCGAGCACATTACAGCGGCAAAAAAAAAGAGCTTTTCAACAATGGCCCTCCAATCCCACCGAAGTTAACAGAACGACTTTTGTTAGAATCAGAAACGCGAGCAACCAGGCGATTGATACCGCGAATAAGGCTTACAACGACAAAGTAACCAATAACTCCTTAAGTGTCCAACTGGTTCGCGTCCCTTCTGATCAATGGCACTGACTGTTAGCAGTAACTTCGCTTCCATCTCTTTTCCTCCGTTAGTGACGGGCAGCGAGACGTTAGTTGCAAATTCAAAAGATTAAGCTAATGTGTTCGCGAATTTATTGTCCGCAAATTCAAACTTCAATCCCGGTCTTTTGGAGCCATCTGGAAGCAATAGTCCTTAAGAACTGTGCTCCAGAACTGTCACTGGTTTTTGGCAGGTTCTTTCGCTTATCTTATGCACGGCGGACATTTCCTATCTGCTGAAACATCGCTCGAGTTTAGCCAATCCCAAAGAGCGAAAAAGTGTCTCCCACAAAATTACTGACCCATAGCATTACTGTCTATGTTGTCTAAGGTGATGGAAAAGGCCATCAATGCCGAGTTTAATTACGTATTTAGAGTGCCAACTCGGGCGATTTCCGAGATTCCTCTCGTGGTCGGAGGTGTGCTTTGGAGACTCCGATGTTAACGCATGCGCGCAGTCAATAGTATAGTGACGAGCAATCCGCCTAACCGAGCTACATGAAGCTAACCCGGCCAATGCTCAATGGTTGCTCAGTATGGTTTAACATAGGGCCAAATTTGATGGAAGAGATTCGGGTGTTCGAAAGGAAGTGTCTCAGAACTGGTCCCAGATTATATCGAACACCGGAATCGGACTATAAAAAGTACTATTCCAATGAGACTTTATATAATGAAGCCTACATAAATAGAGTGGATAATTTTATGACTAGATTAATCAGAGGACATACTGCGTGAGCAATAAGCTCGTCCAATGACCTAATTTTCGGGGCTTATTATCCAAATACTTCGTTTTCTGAGAACGAGCGTCGCAATGGCTTTATTCCACCAGAGGCCGTCCTTGATTTGGACATGAATGGGTTTATACAGAATGGATCCGGAATTATGCTGATCTATCATGTAAGTAGATCATCCGTGGACGGGTGATTGTGTTTCGACCGGGAAGTCACGCGCAACGAAGCAGAGTTCTTGCACTTCAGTAGGGCATTTCCCACAGAGACCGGGACGAGAATATTAAACAGCACCAACAGTTCTGGTGGTTGAGTGGCAAATAAAGACCTCAATACCAATATCGGTAGAATAACTGCATAATCAGCCAGCTTACACAGACTTAGCTTTTCTAGAATTAGGGTAGTTTAAGATTTAAGTTAATTTATTTTAAGTATAAAAAAGAAGTACATTACATTTTAAGTAAAAACAAAAGAAAAATTCGGCACAAGGTTTTTCTACTGCCCGGAGTCGGTTATTGAGATTATTCTTCTCGGGATGGAGATCTACATTCCGGATTCCGTCAAACGAAATTCATCTGATAAACCTTAGTTTCATGAAAAATGCGAGCAAATTACAACGCCAAAAAAATAGAGCTTTTAAACAATGGCGCTCCAATTCCACCAAGGACAACAGAACGAATTTTGGTGGAAAAAGCGATTGATACCGCGAAGAAGGCTTACAACGACAGAGTGACCAATAAACTCCTTGAACCAATAAACTCCTTGAACCAATAAACTCCTTGGACTGCTTCGCGTCCCTTTTGGTCAATGGCAAAGGCTATCAGCAGTAACTTCGTTTCTTCCTCTTTTCCTCCGCTAGTGACGGACAGGGAGACACTGGTAAGAAATTCAAAAGATAAAGCAAATGTGTTGGCGAATTTATTTTCCGCGAATTCAAACCTCGATCCCGGTCTTTTGGGGCCACGGTCCTACGGTCTTCCACGTGGGATGTGAGGTTCCGCTCGTGTACTATTCAACGCATTCTATGTGGACTGGACTGTAGGAAGGCAACCGGCCCGAACGGAATAAGAATAAAAGTCCTAAAGAACTCTGCTCCAGAACTGTCGTCGGTTCTTGACGAACACTTTCGTTTATCTTATCCACGGAGGACATATCCTAGCTGCTGGAAAATCGCTCGAGTTCCAATCCCAAAGGAGGGGAAAATGTGTCTCCCATAAAGTTACCGGCCGATAGCATTACTGTCTATGTTATCTAAGGTGATGGAAAAGGTCATCAATGCTAAGTTAGCTAAAAATTTGGAGTGCAACGGACTTATGAATTATCGTCAATACGGATCCCCAGGCAGGCGATCCACTGGTGACCTTTCGGTCCTTATGACTGCTATATGGACATCTGCGATTGAAGAGCATGGTGTGTTAAGAGCGGTTACATTACGTACCTCCAAGGCTTCTAATCGCGTCTGGTACGGGGCATTGCTGAACAAGCTTTGTTCATTCAGACTTTCCCGGCAGTTTTGCGATTGGACGAAGAGCTTCCTCAAAAATCGGTGCATACGGGTTATTGTAGGCGACGAGTCTTCAGATCTGTATCCTGTTAATTCTAGGGTGCTTCAAGGTTCTATTTTGGCTCCAACCTGGTTTTACTTCACATAAACGATTTGTAGGAGTCAACGGATGTTGAGTTTTGCGGATGATAGTACGCTTGTTTCCTCCTCTTCGAGAGATTGGCCGATTAGTGCATCAACGTCGCACCAGCGGGATCTGGACAAGGCCCCGCAGTGGGGAAATGCCAATCTCGGCGACTTGAATACAACGAAGACACAATATACAACATTCACAAAGAAAAGTGGATCATCGGTTCCATAGCTGATGATGAATAGCCAGGCCCTCGAATCTAAGGATAGTTTGAAATTGCTCGGCGTCACGCTATATGGGAATCGATCGCGGCATAAACACGTGTCGAACTTCGCCGGGCTCCCCTCAGGGAAACTGAGCTATTTCTTTGGAGCCAAAAAATATTTTACTCCAGCTTCTTCTGCTGATAAATCCCAAATTATTCCCGCGCTCGAATTCTGTTTCCACGTTTGGAGCTCTCCCCCTCAACCTAGCATACAGTGACCGAAATCCCGAGATGGCATGACCGAATTTTCAACAAACGAAAACCAAAAATCACTCTTGCTTCAGCTTAACCATAATTCATTCCCTCATTTCCAACACATTCATCAAACAAAACCCCCATCAGTTCTTCCTATCTCACCACACTCCCCTAAAAACTATTGCTGTCATCATCAGTCGAACAATTCCGTCGTTAGAACACAGGCGCAACGTATCATGCCTATCTCTTTTCTATAGATATTACCACGGTCGTTGCTCAACTGACACCCGTCAATCTGTGAATGCGCATCAGTTCACGTTGAAAGTGGACTTTAGGCGCGCAAATAAACATAGAGAGTCATTCTTTAGCCGAACCACACGAATGTGGAATGTTCTGTCTGATCATGTGTTTCCTGGCCGTTGTGATGTCCAGACATTCAAGATCAATATTCATCGACACCTCCTTTCCTTGTCCAATTCCTCTCCATCCGCTCGCACTGTGCTCGGACATTTACGGGTACGTCAAAATTCCTTTTTGTGCGCGCGTTAACAAAAAAAAAAAACATCACTAGCAATTTCCAACACATTTATCAATCGGAACATCCATCAGTCCTTCCTATCTCACCACATCATCATCGTCATCGGCACTACAACCGGGGTCCGGTCTTGGCCTTATTTAGCAAGTCTCTCCACTGGTATCCGGTTCTTATCGGAAACTTGTTAAATTGTCCATTATAATTTCTTTTTCCGGACAAGGTTATTAGCCATGCGCCAACCTATCTCACCACACTCTCCTAAAAATCATTACAAAAATCATCACTTGCAACACCAACAGCCTTAACAAAACCCATCAAATAAACATGGACAAAACATGCAAAGTCTATAAAGGATAAACAAAAATGGAAAACATGTCCGACCCATCATTGTATGTGCTTAACAGTCGCAGTCGATTCCCGGATCCGCTACCAAGCTTACTCAATGTCTAACAATACAGTATCAACTCATACCAAGATTCTGTTTGATCTCCTGCGTCGTAAGTAATCACATGAGGAAACATAAAACACGTTGATATCATGTACAAAAGGCAGAGCACCCATGAAATCATCCTAAACCATAGGATAGCTCAAATGCTATCCGTATTGCAATGCGATGCTGACAGCCGAATTCGACCGTCGTCAACTGGTCGCATGATCTCGTCACTTCAAACCACCTGCAGACGTTTGATCCTCGGTCCTCACACTCAATATAAACATTTTGAGGTTTTAGCACGGTGAATCCCCGGTTATGAACGGGCGACTTGGGATAGTGGCGTTTCGAGGATAGGGCAGTCAACTGCAAGCAGCGATTCGAGGAGGACGTGTCCGACATTGAGTATTTGAAAATATTGTAACGGCGAATTTTGTTACGGAATCTGATTGGTGCACAGTTGCTATCGACGAGAATAAGATTTTGAATAATCTCCTAGTGAAATAGTTGTTCGGCCTCAGTGAGACAGTGACGGGTTAGTGAATCACAATTAAGAAGATACAATGCTTAAACCCCTTCTATTGGGTTCTTTGTTCTGATAATAAATTACCTACTTGTTGGTTGTTGTTGTTCGATTTATTCTCTAACATGAACATGAGAAATGTGAACGCAACATATTGCGAGTAGTACCGTGGCGGTTCCGCCGAACCCCACTGTACCACTCTTACCCGAAGAACCCCCCTAACTACAACCCAACCTTCATAGTTTTCTGCTAATGCAATCGCATTAGCACCTGTAAATGCTTCACGCATCAAGTATCTAATGTACTTATCTAAAAGCTCCTGGAAGAGAATTCTTACCTTCATGCACTAATTCGCATCCAAAATTCCCTACAAGAATTCTATCCAAACTTGTCGGATCATAAATCCTGCCAGGCAATCCCAATTTTATCATACGCATTTTCCCTAGACGAATTCCTGAAAACGAAACAATTTGGTTTACATATAATGTAACCATCATAACAGGGATAATAAACATTGCGTCGCCTAGTCCCAGCCTCACCATGTGTACAATAAATCCCTTTACATACACATTGGCTGGCGACCTTTTTCTCCCTACTATAAACAATCCAACGCAGATGCACACAATTAGCGCAAACGACACTGAAAGCCAAACCTATAGCACAGGCAAACGCAAACAGGAATTGTATACTTACCCTTGGCAGCGATGCTATAAACACCAATTCCCTATGAATATGCTAAAACCAATTAGCACCATGCCCACCAGCATTGCGGTCTATCAATACAGCTGCAAGGCACATCATAGACAATGATCTATACGATCCCTTTGTCCTACAATATTTCTGGATCTGCTCCCCTTGACCCCGCGGCATGAGCAAACAGAAATCCATTACTAACCAATGAGACACGGCTTGTTTATTTAGCCGAATTCACATCTCATTGATGCACATTATTCCCTTTCTTTGTTTTCAGATTCGTTCTCATGGCCTTGTCCCATGAAAGAACCAATGTTCACACATGCATGTGTACCACTTCGATCTTCTCTATAAGATCTGGGTACCTACCCCCAAAGAGAGACTTTACGTTTCTCTTGGGATAGAAAATGCATCCCTAAATTAAGAGAGCCAGTACCACTGGCCGAATTTCCTTTGGCAGCGAATTGATATCGCTGAGTCGTTTTACATCACCCGACCGAGTCGGTCGGTCAGTCTTCCGCTCCCCCGGGCATCCGGGGACGCGTACATCCTGGAGTTTAAACTGTATTAAATTGATTAAATACTACATGTTGTTTAAAAGTAATTTTTCTTGTGGCACCAGTGTAATGCTATTCAGTAAAGCAAATTAAATGTAATAAGACGTGTTGTGAATAGAGAACGTTAGTTCGCCGATAAATGTTTTAAATAAGAAGAATCGAATTAAACAATAAAGTAAGCTTTCAATAAATAAACAGTTCATCCGTATTTCACTTTTCCTCTCTCCTTTGGTGGGCAGTGCGTTGCTGAGGTTCGTGTTTCTGCGTTTCGTTCGGTGGTATGCGATAGAACTTTGTTAGCAGCGAGTGGGTTGGCGGTAGAACTCTCGCCCATGCCCGCGTCGCGACCTCCTACTCCACAGTAGGGGCTCTGACATTCAAGTCGTTGGTCCCTCGTCCAGATCTTCTGCTTGTCCACGTCAACGACAAGTCACCCGACTTCTCAGTCGCCTGTCGAAGCATCAGACTCATCTGATTGCTACAGTCCAGTCAAGGTAAGCGGAAGTGTACTTCTTTCAACATCGACATACCTTTTTTCAATGCCATAATCATTTATTCCTAGATTGCGATTTGCAATGCGTTAACTTAATCTTAACCTTAAGTAGCCTAAGTTCAACCTAATCTTGCTGGTCCCAAGCGGCGTCTCTTAGCTAAACTAGGTTGACTATAATAATATCATAAACAATTGTCTGTCGGCCTTATTTCTCTTTTACATTCTAAGGTAATTATAGACTTGTTATTATTACAAAGAAAATTGAGTTGTGAAAAAACGTTGTCTCTTTTTTAATGACTCTTTCTCAAACCCAACTAAAAATTGCATAACGAACTCCATCTGTAGAGACCATTTGTGCGTGCCACCTAAGGTAGCATAGGTCTTTCTCTGGTACCTTGCCTCTTCGGCTTAAAATTAATTCGCAGAAGAAGAAAAAAAGTGAAACTGACACATTTCTTGCATTCCGTATCAATTGGGCTTAATAATGTCCTTTTATGATATCTGATTTGTTGAATAACTTTCTTCCTCATACTCTATAATTAGCGCCGCCAAATGGGAACCTCTTTCGCTGCCAATTTCTGTAATTTATTACTCACTACGACGGAGTGTATTCGTCTGCTTTACAACTTTGGCTAGAAATAAAAGATCCAAAATAGTAATGAATCATAGAAGTTTGCTAACTTAAGTCTTTAATGTGGCGCCGCTCCATTAAGAAGCTGTGAACGACCTCGCGTAATTTGCAATACAGAGAAGTGTGATATTAGAAGGTTTACAGAAAAACGCACACGACCATTAAGAAATCCGACCGTTCTTTTTAAATATAAGTCGGACGTGAAACTGTGCCACTCCATCTTAGTCAAGGTAAATCACCCGTGCCTTAAAAACGTATTAATCGTGTATCTCGGAATGAAATCAAAAGTTAAGAGCCCTCATGGAAATAATGTTAAAATGTTATATATGTTTATATTTGTTTTACGTTTCTCTTTTGGTTTTTGTCCTGTCATGTACGATGTTCTGTTGGTATAATTATGCTTACAAAAGAAACACAAACAAAACAACCTAGTCACCTGAGTGTAAAGCATAAATTAAATGAATCTTACGAAATTGCGGTGAGCTAAAATATGAGGCAAGACAACAAGCGTCGCTAAAGTGGAAAGAGCTGCAGTATGGATAAATTGTTTTGTTACTTGTGTTATTATTTATTTATTATTAGGCCGCAGCTGTAAACAAAACAAAAATATATGCTACTGTTGTTATCTATGGCGTATAATGGGTTGAGAAATTACAAATATATTATTTTGAAGCAGGGTACTTAAAAGTGGATTACGTCTGAACAATGAACATTTTTTTCTATTTGTTGTATCGAAGAATATGAGTTTACCACGCAAAATTACTACTTCTTGATTGTCTAAAGTATTGTTCACCGCTGCAATCATTGCTTTTTTCACTATACTGATAACGGGTGAGTCTTACCTATTCTAGCCATAAATATTTGTTGCATCATAAAACACATTTACTATGAATGAAGGACTGAATACACCCATTTTATGTTAAGTGCAGTCTGACATTTGGCATTGACATAATATGACAGCAAATTAATTTGTCGGCTTCGGTTACTTATCTATTTATTGTAATCAATCTTTTTTTTTAACTTATTGCGATAGTGCGAATAGATAACTGTTAGTAGTATGTTTTTGAACAGTTGCAAATTGTGTCCTTTCAGAAATAAAAATCCAATGTGCGATTCATTTCCCGACGGCATGCATATCTCGCTGTTACAGAACTCGTTTCCCTTACAGAATGGGAAAGCTGTGGAACTCCCTACATGCGCATGTTATTACGGAGTATTAGAACTATTCACGAAGAACTTCAACTATCTAACTTTTTTTTACACTAACGCGCACAAGAGGGAATTTTTAAGTACCCTTAAATGACAAAACACATGTTTCCCAAAAGGACGCATAGCTAAACTCATTATCTTATGCAGATAATGCATAGTTGAGTTTAGCTATAATTTCGCTATACGGCAACCCCATTTCGCTAACCCATGAGATTTCCACCGGAAATCGCATCATGTCCGTTAGCAACGGCGCAGTCTGATCAAACGACGCGGTTGCATAATCATGCAATCGCTGGGGAAATTATTAAAGTATTTAATTTAGTTCCCATGATCAGGATTTCCCTAGCCAAGTCGGCGTCCTACTCACCTTCCCCAGACACTACATTCGCTGGGGATCAATGATCTCTTTTCACAGGTGAATAGCCACAGAACATTTTCCTCTCCTTTCCGTTTCTATCTTTCCCGGGTTCAATGCACTCTGAGATCACCACAGTCATCGCACTAGGGCAGTAGGTCATCCTCAGAGACTGCATTGATACCAGCACACAAGCTAACCCAACTCCGAAGTTATTGCGTTCTCTCTTTTGTTCTTTTCATCCTTCGCATGCACAGCGTCGGTCGAATGATGCGCGAGTATTATTCACCTCACTGAGACATGCAAATGAGAAGATTCATGAGAAGTGCGCAATGATGATTGGCTAATAGCCGTGCATATTCCAAAATCAAAATTTCATCCCTAATTGGGATCAGTCGATACACATCCACCACTGGTGAGAGTCACGCCGCACCGTGTCAGAATCATCCCTCGTCACGTACTCCCAAGTTACTACAGTCAGTCGAGGTTTAATCACAGGAAATTTCATCTTACGCGTAAAGTTTAAATTTGCCACGAAAAGTCGGTTGAATTATCCTCAAGAAAACAGTTAAATTTTATCAGCTTATTTATGCATGTGGAATCATTGAATGATAAATAAAGAACAAATTTAAAAGTGTAAATTCGAAATCAATTGAGAACCATAAAGAACAATAAAAGCTAATTACAACTAAACCAAGAGTCTTTCATTTCTTTTCTTCCTATGAATTCGGCGAAGTGTGTTCGGCGGAACAAGTGTCGGAGATTAAAGTGAATCCGTGTCCGTGTTCTGGCACACTGACATCCACAGTTCTGAGGTTGATTAATTTGAGGGGGTTCATGTACGGGGGAAGGATTAAGGGGTTTTCCCATCCTAGCCCTCGGAGAGCGAACCGAGGGGCGACGTTGAATACTTTCGATTCTACAGATATGGATTAAGGAGACCATACCTGGCAAGCATATTCAAGCAGTGGACGGCGAGGGTAAGATAAAGGGATTGGGTTACGCAGAGGTCGGAGAATTCCTTAGACCATCGTTTCACGAATCCGAAGGCAGAATTGGCTTTCCTGATCGTCTCATCAATGTGAGAGAGGAAGTTAAGCTCCCTGTCACAAAGGATCCCAAGATCTCGAATAGATTGGACAATGGTCAGGGATTGGTTATGAAGGGAATAGGAACATGAGGATGTGTGAATACGCTTACGGGAGAAGGTTATAGATTGGCATTTGGCGATGTTAAGTACAAAGCAAATTTTGTCACACCAGGCCGGGAAGCTGTCAAGGTCAGATTACAGCAGTGCAGAATCAAGTGGTGACTCAATGATCTTGTATAATTTGGTATCATCAGCGTATAGGGACAAGCTGGAATTCTTAATGACCTTATCGATGTCATAAGTGGCCAGTATAAATAGGAGAGGGCCCAGGTGGCTACCTTGGGGGACCCCAGAGGTGGCAAGGAAGGGGTTCGATATCATGGACCTGAACCGAACGGAATAAATTGTATCCATATCAGCAATCCAGGTTCGAAACCAAGAGGCGATAATTTGAAGAGGATTAGATTGTGGGAGATTTTGTCGAATGCTTTACTGAGGTCGGTTGAGACCATATCGACCTCGTAACCGTGCTGTAGTGCTGAGAATATAAAGTAAGTGAACTCAACGAGGTTGGTTTTAGTTGATCGGCCATTAAGAAAACCAAGTTGCCTTGGTGAGATAAAAGGTTTGCAACGAAAACTAAGATATTCGTACAGAATGTTTTCGAGAATCTTAGGTAAGTGGGACAGTTTGGCGATGAGGCGGTACTTCGCGACATCGTTTTTGAGATCCCTCTTGTGGATGGGGGTGATGAAGGAAGTTTTCCAGATGTGAGGGAATACACCTTGAGAGAGTGAGAGATTAAAGATCAGTGAGAGGGGAGCAGAGAGAATGGATGAGTTTTTTTTTTAGGAGAATTGCAGGGATTCCATCAGGGCCCGGTGTAAACACGTCCTTGTGTTCTAGTAGCTTGGATTCAATTAAGGTCGGATCAAAGGAGTTGTGGAAAAGGGGCCCAGGGGAAAAGTTAGGTAGGTAGTTAAAGTATGATGGGTCAGGAACAAAGGAGTCATTAGTGAATGACTGCTCGAATTGAGTGGCGAAGAAGTTGGCAATAGTAACAGGAACAGATGAAGTATGAGAGTTTAAGGTAAGCGATACGGGGTATCCGTCGGATCTACGTTTATGATTGACGAACTGGAAGAAGGTTTTGGGGTCAATTTTAAGATTGGCCTTAGTCTTGGTAGGATAGTTGCGATAAAAGGTGTTGAAAAGTCTCGTGAATTGGAGGTAACAGCCAAGAAAGTTGGAGTTGTTAGGTATACTTCGATTGCAAGAGAAGATGATCCATAACTTACTTTTTTTTATTAAGCAGGGAGCGAAGGTTATGATTGTACCATGGATGGGAGGAGTTTGATGTACTATGTCTAGAGTAGGGAATGAACAAGGAAATAGAGTAAAGGATTTCGGTATATAAGTGAGTGATGGCATCTTCAACGGATAGGTGATCGTAGTTGAACAAAAGGTGGCCTAGGTAGTCGTAGATGAGGCGAAAGTTGGCTTTATGTCGATCGTAGGCTCATCTACTTCGCTTTAAGTGAAACAAACTAAATCCCCAGCATCCCCATCTTCCGCGATGACCTCCTCAATCATACTACTGACTTTTCCCCCAGCCGAGGAGTGCCCTCTGCTGTCCACAACAGTCTTGAGTCATTTGTCGTTTTCCTTACCTCCTTCAAGCTGAATTTTGTGACTGTCAAAATCACTCTCCCTCGGTAATCAATCTTTGTCATGTTTTTCTATATCGTCCCATCCCAGTCTATTGGAGTTTACGAGCTAGCTCTTAATGCTATCGACCATATAATCGAGCTGAGTAATTGCGAGGACGACATCATTTTCGGAAATTTTAATCTTCCACAACTTTATCTGACGATCATTCACACTCCGACTCCCATCCTACCTGGGCCAAAGAATGTCTCTTCATTGATAGACTGAGATTGACCTTGAGGAGATCGGATCGGATAGTCAAGCGCGGAAGGAGAGCGCACAGGACAGGGAACGAAGGCGAAGTCGAGTTGGCGAGGTCATGAACTTCCGGTTTCCTACAGGACAATAAATAATAATAATAACCACTCTGCATCCAAGAGAATTGCAGTGCGATGGAAAAGATCACTAAATTCGTGTGGTTCGGCTAAAGAATAACTGTTTATGTTTACTTGTGCGCCTGAAGTTCACTTTCAACGTGAACTGATGCGCACTCACAGATTGACGGGTATCCCCAGAAGTTGTTTTTTTTATAAAAGAGTTGTTCTTAACAAAAAAAGTTAAATAAAATCAAGTAAAATTCACGCGTCTATTTGTATCTCCACCCTTAAATGTCAGGAGATTACAACGACGAGGAAACACATGATCAGGTAGAGCATTCCACATTCGTGGGTATTCGGCTGAAGAATAACTCCCTATGTTTATTTGTGAGCCTGTAGTTAACTTTCAACGTGAATTGATGCGCATCCTCAGATTGACGGCTATCACGGGAAAATGTCTGAAGAGGCGGAACAGATTCATCAAGTTCACTTGAGCAACGACCGTCATAAAAACTATAGAAAAGAGACAGACATGATACATTGCACCACCAGATTTCCACATTCCTACCGAAAACAAATAAAAAAGGAAAACATGGAAGGATCAATAAGTCAACGTGTTTCGATAAACAGGTCCAACATACATACATCATCATCATCATCATCGGCACTACGACCGGGATCCGGTCTTGGCCTTATTTAGCAGGTCTTGCCACCGGTAGCCGGTTCTTATCCGAGACTTGTTAAATTGTCCAATTTCCGGGCAAGGTTATTAGCCTTGCGCCAACCAACATACATACACCCCCCTGCCCTTATTGTACCTTAGTTTTTAAGTTTTTTTTTTTTTCTCCAATATCGCTGGTATTAAGTTAAATAAATGGATTGTGACCTCACCAAAAACTTGAAAAATAAATTGTCTGTTACTAGATTTCGGGCAATCGTTGAGAGATGCATTTGACAATTTCGAAGTAATTTTCAATGATGTTCAAGTGCATACTGAATGAGTTTTCTGATGTATCTATCCTCTTCTGTTTGTATGTTTTGATAAGATGGATAAATCAGAATATGACTGAGGTCAAAGAGCACTTGAAAATCGGACGAAATCCACTTTTTTATTTTCAATTATCGCAGACATTTACATCAGATATCTGATTTTCAAAATACAAGATGAAGAGTTTCAAAATTCACGAACATAGTGATCCACCCCCATGAATATTGTACAGAATTATCGGGAATGTAAAACTATCAGCAGAATAGACTAAACTAATAAAATTGAAGTTATATACCTCAATGTACACTATTTTGTTCGAGGATTTTAATTTACACCATTGGGTTAGAATTCTCACACAAGTAGCGCGGATGTTTTCGAGATGCGGTTTTGAACTCCTTGACATTTAGTGCAATAATAAAAATACTTCGTTATGGAATAATTTTGTTGTCAAGAAACAGTTATACTAAGTCTTTTACTTTTTGCATAGATGCGTTTTTACGGAAGGCTTAGAAATCAGAATAATTGCTGTCCGTTTTTTTTTTTCTGAGATTTGAAGGCAGATAATTTCAGATGACATACTATAGAGCATAGCTCGTTTGTATTACTACGATGCATTTCTACGCTTTATTTAAATAAGTTTTACACTTAAAGAAATGTTTTTATTCTCTGGTATGAAACCGAGATACTCTCTACTGTTCCCCTTTGTGTATTTGTTTGCTTGTTTAGCGCGTGGAAAATTTGCTAGAGAACTGATTTTGTAATCAATTTTAAATTGCTTTCATTATCATAACTACGAAGCTATTCAAGGACCTGCAAGCCAACAAGGAAGTAATATGCAATTAAATAAATCACTTAAGCTTCACTTGATAATCTTAGAATGTACTTTTTACTTCAAATAAACTAACTTATGTAGATTTTTTTACTCAAAACACATGGAAAAGAGAGAAGAGTGCGCAGGAAAATGTGTAGAGAAAAAAGAAAAAAGGTCGTTGTGGACATTGACTACATTGGTCTTGAATGCCTAGATATTATAAAGACGAGGAAACATGTGATTAGTCGGAGCATTACACATTCGTGCAGTTCGACCAAAGAACGATTATATCAGTATATTCGTGTGTGTTAAGTTAATTTTTAACGTTCAGTACTTTCTGAATGGTAGGTATCACGGGAAAATGTTTGAAGATGCAGAATCCATTCACCTAGTTCACTTCAGTAAAGGCCGTGATAATAATTATCATATGGCAAGTGCATAACAGCTTAGAACGGACATACGCCATGTCAATTGTGGTCCGGTAGAATGGGAATGTAAGTTTTTATTGCTTTTCTTAAGAAACCACATACGCTTGGCCGTATTTGTCACAGCTTTGTATATGAAGTAGTATTTATATACCACGCACATTGAACCAGTGGCTTGCTACTGGCTTTATTTGTATTTCACGGTTATATATTAGTTTTAAGTTACTTCGTAAATTTATTTTAATATTTTTATATAACACTTCTACTAATCGAAATACATAGGGTCCTACTCTCACATTTGAAAATAAGAAAAAATACAGTCTATTAGGAAAAGTTTTTGGGTATTGGAGCGGAAGTTTGTCCATGACACTCTTAAACAAACCATTTTATTTGATCTTTTGAATCGTATACTTGGAATTATAAAGATGACTAGATCGACAAATACGAAAAAGTTGCTGTCATGTTCCACTGAAACAGCATCCTTTGCCAAAACCGCGATAGATAGAACCGGGTCAATTGCCTGCATAAAAGGAGAACTGTCTCCCACACGCTTTGTGGAAAATCACATCGTACCTGCCGGTAGAAGTGGACCACTGTGCACCAACAGAAAACCCCCATGCACTTCATATGACCATACCAACAGGTGATCCGATGTAATGAGAAGAAGAACTGTCGCCCTGCATCATGACCGAAAATAAATTAAGGAATATCGATGCACGATTTTACAACTCATGCTCCTAAGTCAACAAAAACATCGCAAACAATTTACAGACGACCAGACCGATCAGTGAGAAGAGTAAAGTCCGAAACGCTAGGCGAGAGCTTGAAATCACAAAGGCGTTGACAAGGCTTTCACAAGCACAATTTGAACTATCAAGAGCATACCCAGGGACAGAGGATTAGAGCGGTAAAGAAGAGTTTTAATATGGCCAAACCAAACCGTTGCTTACCCGATAGAAGACATTGGAAGAAGAGCACAGAATACCGCGCCATAAAGTTGCAAATACGAGTTACCTAAAGCGATAAGGACGCTATCTGAAAGGCTGTTGGAACTAACTACGTCTAGACTGGTGATCGAACATCCATATTTCAACAACGTCAGTCAAGAGTGGCTGGCATTCCGGAGGACATTTGATGACATAGCAATCGACTTCATTCAAGCACAGAACTTGATACGCTTACGAAAAGCACTCGAGGAGAGAGAAAGAGAGGCAGCGAAAACTCTCCTATAACCCGCAAGGGTCCAAAGGAGATGATGAAAGGACTGGAGGCATGTTTTAGAGGACGGGGAGCATTGGCATTGGCAGAATTGGGAGCTTAAGAACGTGACTCGACTTACAGAAGACTTTATTGACGTGTGGCGTTTCTAACAGGTTAGCATCTGTTAGAAACGCCACAGACATACATATGTTTTTCAACAATATGAGGACCTCAATCGACATCACGAAGGTGATAGGAAAATGCAGTACTTAAATTCCCCTTAAGCAGTGAAAGAAATGAACCACGTTGAGCCATGAGGTACAGATGGTTCATGTATCAACACAGTCACCAAGAGGAAAAACAATCAAAGCTCACACTTTTCCGCGAATTCACAGAGGTGCAAGCAAACATGTGCAATGACTTTGGCACACTCCTGAGTATCATGAGAATTGTCAAGGAATCACCGGCAATACCGTCCACCTAAAGGAAAACATGGCTCAGTAAGCAGAGCGGTCCTCGCCATTAAAAAAGCCAAGACTTACTATGATCAGTCTCAATAAAGACAGTCTTAATAAAAATAATTTTAATGAGGGAGTCTGAGTTATACCATTTTAATAAGAGAGTTTGTATTAACAATAGTTTAATTGGGAACAGTGTTAACAAAGTCGTAATAAAATCAGTTAACAAGAGCAATCTTAATAAAAAAGTTTAAATAAAGACAATTTTAATAAAAACAGTCTTATCAAAAATATTCTTGATAATAACAGTCTTGTTAAGAGCAGTCTCATTAAGAACAGTCTCATTAAGAGCAGTCTCATTAAGAAAAGTCCCATTAAGAATAGTCTCATTAAGAATAGTCTCATTAAGAATAGTCTCATTAAAAACAGTCTTCTTAATAAGACAGTGCAAATTAAGACGGTCTTAATACGAACAGCCTTACTGAGAACCGTCTAATTAAAAACGGAGTTTTGGCGGATTTTCGTAAGTCACTGCTGACTGATGTTGGAGTGTTCCGCCGAGCACTGATCACTAGGAAAACACACAAACGAAGCGGAAACAGGGTCAAATGAAACCACGGAATGCTTTTCTTTAATACTCTGTCTTATTTTATTTCCGGTTAATTTTATAGTTAGGTCATTTTTACAATTTAGTTTTTAAGTACACATTCGGTTCGTTCCATCATCATCATCGGCACTACAACCGAGAACCGGTCTTGGCCTTATTTAGCTTTATACACTGTACCAAAAATCACCTTTTCGTCCCGCTTCTCAAAGTCGACTGTCGGCTTCGCGGATCACCTCCTCGGCGAGGTTCTCTGACTGTTCTGTTGTTCTAATTAATTTTCCCTATCCATTCCCAATTATCTTCCCCTTATCTCTAACGGTTTTTCCCATCATAATCATTCTCGTTCTCTTATATGTAAGAGAAATTTTTCATTTCGATTCTTATTTCCTTATCTGTATCTTTGTTCGAAGGATCGAGCGTACCGTCACTTATTTCTCGATCCTTTCATGGGATTTGTTTGGGTTACCCATCTGGCTTACGACAAAGAGTTTTTGTGCGCTTCAGATGGGTAACAAAGGAACCGTGGAATTTGGATATCGGTTCCTAGATCGCATTTCCAAATCATAAAATCATCCGGCGTGAGATATGCGTTAAGATGTTTATGATTGCAAGAATTGTGTGTCGGCGGCGAATCGCTATGCCTTTGTTTTCGCACGTGCGCTTCTTGGTTTTGGAATCTTGCAAGGAATTTAGTGTGCTAATTACTATTAGCTATATGAAGAGATATCCATTATTCTTTTTGCTTTTAGAAAAATGCGTTTAATTGGATGAATTGAATGGATGGATTGAATTCAATATTAGGAAATTTTGAACGTTTAGTTCGATTGGTTTTGACCATTGAATTCAATGTTGGGTATATGGAATGTTACCTTTTGTTTCAGGCGGAAAGGACTTTTGAGGAGCGTGTCTGTGGGCACGTGTAATGGATATAGGTGAGTATGTTCCTTGGTGGAACGACGATATCTCAACCTATAGTGGATTGTGTGGTTCGTAGAACCGCCACAGACTTACTATGATCAGTCTCAATAAAAAAAGTCTTAATGGAAACAGTTTTAATAAGACAGTCTGAATTATACAATCTAAATAAGAGAGTCTGTATTAAGAATTGTGCTACTGGGAACAGTGTTAACCAAGAAGAAGCAGTAATAAAATCAGTTAACAAGAACAATCTTAATAAAAAAAGTTTAAATAAAGACAATATTAATAAGAAGAGTCTTATTAAGAAGATTTTTGATAATTACAGTCTTATTAAGAACAGTCTCATTAAGAAAGGTCTCATTAAGAGCAGTCCCATTAAGAATAGTCTTAAAAAGATCAGCCTTGACAAAAACAGCATTAATAAAGACAATCTGAATAAGAATGGTCTTAATGACAACAGTCTTAATAAAAACGGCTTGAGTAAGGACAGTGGTGAAAATAACAGTCTTATTAAGCCGTTAAGAAGAACACTCCTGATAAAAACAGCCTTATTAATGACAGTGTTATGAAGACCAGACATACTAAGAACAATCATACCAGAACATATGTAATTGGAACAGCCTTCATAAGGACATTCTTAATAGTGTAAATTAAGATGGTCTTAATATGAATAGATTTACTGAGAAACGTCTTACTAACGATGGACTTAGTATGATCAGTCTAAATAAAGAAAATCTTAATGAAAATGGTTTTAATGGAACAGTCTGAATTATATAGTGTTAAAAGAGAGTCTGTATCGCGAATAGTTTTACTGGAAACAGTGTTAACAAAGAAGACAATCGTAATAAGATCAGTTAAGAAGAACAATCTTATTAGAAAAGTTTAAATAAAGACAATCTTAATAAAAAGGGCTATTTAGAACATTGTTGATAATGACAGCCTTATTAAGAACAGTCTCATTAGGAATCGTCTCATTAAGAACAGTCTCAATACGAACACTCTTGAGAAGAAAAATCTTGATAAAAATAGCCTTAATAAAGATAATCATATGACGAACAAACTTATTAAGAAGAGTTTCATTAAGAACACTTTTCAGAAGAACAGCCTTGATAAAGACAGTCTTATGACGAACAGACTTATTACGAATAGTCTTACGAGAACAGCTGCGATTGGAACAGTCTATAATAAGAGCTGGCTTATTAAGAACAGACTTAACACATTTTTAAACAATCTTAATTAAGATGGTCGTAATAAATAGTCTTAATAAAGTATTAATAGTCTTAACAAAAAGCCTTAATCATCATCATCATCATCGTCACCACAACCGGGATCCGGTCTTGGCCTTATTTAGTAAATGTCGAGGCTTGTTAAATTTTCCATAATAATTTATTTTTACGGGCAAGGTTATTAGCCTCATGCCACAAAAAGTTTTAATAGACTCTTAATCATCGCCATCATCATCATCATCGGCACTAGAACCGGGAGCCGGTCCTGGCCTTATTTAGCAAGTCCTGAGGCTTGTTAAATTTTCCATAATGATTTTTTTTTTCGGGCAAGGTTATTAGTCTTGCGCCAGAGGCTCCCTGACGGGGAATCGAACCCCGGTCTCCCGCGTGACAGGCGGGTATACTAACCACTATACTATCGAGGAGCCAATGGACTCTTAATATAGAGTATTAATTAAGAGCCTTAATTAAGTCCTAATTAAGAGCGTTAATTAAGTCCTAATTAAGAGCGTTAATTAAGTCTTAATTAAGCGTTTTAATTAAGTCTTAATTAAGAGTCTTAATTAATTGACTTTATAGCGTTAAGCAAGGATAGTGAAGACGGTTATTCTAACATACGATAAAACGGGTGAAAAGCGAAGCATTGAAGCATCCGGCTACTGGACGCGTGTACGAATTCGGATTCTAAACTCAAGCACACTCAACTGATGTGGCATTGCTATGTTACCGCTATGGTATACGGCTCTAATGCTTATGGTTTCTCGAATTCCCGTTCGGTGTTCTTCACTATTTGCTTGCATATTGTGTTTGTATCTGTTAGAAACGCCACAACTTCATAAAGAGTCTTAATTAAATGTCCTCATAGAGTCTTAGTTAGGGCTGTCTTTATGAAGACTGTTCTTCTCAAGGCTGTTATTAATGAGGCTGTTCTTAAAGAGTCGGTGCTTCATAGGATTGCCTTTATTAAGACTGTTCTTTATTAAATGTGTTCTTAATGAGACTGTTCTTCTTACCAGTACTTTACTAAGATTGCTCTCATTAAGACCGCTCTCATTAAGACAGTCCTTATTCGGGTGGTATTTATTACAACTTTTCTATTAAGATTGTTCTTATTAACTGATCTTAATATGGCAGTCTTTTCTTTAGCAATGCGGACTCGGTAGGAACCGGTTAACAAGTGACCAAATGTTCACAATAAGACAACAACTGGAAAAGAAGTGGGAATACGGAGAGACGGTACACCAACTGTTCGTGGACTTCAAAAAAGTCTACGACTCAGTCACAAGTCAAAGAATCTACCATATTGTTGTTGAGCTGGGAACCCCGAAAAAAGATGCTGCCCTCATTCAAATTTGCACGAACGAAAACAAAGGGCGAGTTAGAATAGAAAACCACCTCTCTGAACCTGTTGAAATCCGCGACGGACTAAAACAGGGGGATGGCCTCTCATCATGTCTTGTTAACCTTTTGCTCGAGTATGTCATCAGAAAGGTACAAGACGAGAACATGGCCGGATCATCCCTGAACGGTGTCAAACAAGTGCTCGCATATGCGGATGACATCGCCGTTCTGGGCGATAATCTAGAAACTGTAAGTAAAAACTCTGAAATCATCATGCAAACGGCATGCCTAGAAATAAATAAAGGCAAAACAAAATACATGATTACGGAGAGAGCAGGTGGACCTCAGGGAACACATATAAAGAAGAGAATTTAAATATCTGGGAACGATACTGAGGGCCAGTAACGAAATGTCGAAGGAAATTAACAAGAGACTACACTCCGGCAACGCTAGTTGGCACGCAGTCAGTAAACTGCTGAAATCCAAACTCCTATCACGTAATATAAAGCTCCGTGTCTATTAAACCATAATCATGCCGATTGTTCTATACGGATGCGAAACATGGGGTCTCACAAAACGGGAACAAAATAAATTCCGTGTATTCGAGAATAAAGTTCTAAGGGGTATCTTTGGAGGTAAATATGACGAGGAGGCAGGACAATGGAGGAAACTCCACAACTACGAATTGGAAGAGCTATATCGCAAACCTACAATAGTGAGAGTAATCAAATCGCAAAGATTAAGATGGGGCGGACACATGGCGCGAATGGGCAACGAAAGGACCGTGCGTAGATTCCTTGACGGTAGACCAACGGGAAAGAGACCGGCCGCACGCCCGCGACGGAGATGGGAGGACAATGTTAGGTTTGACCTTGAGGAGGTCGGATCGAATGGTCAAGCGTGGAAGGAGAGTGCACAGGACAGGGAACGATGGCGGAGTCGAGTCGGTGAAGTCATGAACTTCCGGGTTCCTACAGGCCAATAAATAGTAGTAACAGTTTGTTCTTTATTAAAACTGTTCCCAGTAAAACTATTATTAATACGAGGGATGCCTTTTATATTTCGGGATTAGAGAACAAAAACATATATTAATCATCGAAAATCACTTTATTGTTTTTCAAAATATTCCCCATGAAGATCTACACACTTTTGCATGCGTTTGAACCAATTGTCGAAGCACTTTTGCCACTCTGATTGAGGTATCTCCAACACATGCATTCTGAATGCAGCATCCGCTTCTTCAGGTGTCGAAAAACGTTGACCTCTCAGTTTGTTTTTTACGTACGGGAATAAAAAGAAGTCATTCGGTGCCAAGTCAGGACTATACGGCGGATGACCCATCAAATCGATGTTTTGGGTGCTCAAAAATGCAGTTGTCGCAGCCGATGTGTGAGAGCTCGCATTGTCGTGGTGAAGAGTGATCCGTCTTCGGCGGTTGGTTTTCCTGATTTCTTGGAAGACAACTGGCAAGCAAATGGTTGTGTACCACTCAGAATTGACTGTTCTGCGTTGTTCTAGTGGTACGGTTGCGACATGTCCAGTTTTTCCGAAAAAACAGGCGACCATTTGCTTGGAAGTGCTTCGTGCGCGAACAACTTTTGTTGGATTTGGCTCATCTTGAAACACCCAGACAGTCGACTGCTGTTTACTATCGGGCTCATACGCGTAAATCCACGATTCATCACCTGTCACGATGTCATAGACGTGTTTCGAAGCACCGCGACCGTATTTTTTGAGCATTTCTTTCGACCAATTGACACGAGCCTTTTTTTGGGCGATTGACAAATTGTGTGCGATCCAACGCGAACAAATTTTTTTGACAGTCAAATGTTTATGCAATATTGAATGTATGCTGGTCCCACTAACGCCTAAGGTTGTCTCAATCTCACGATAGGTCACATGACGATCTTCCAATATCAGTTCGCGCACAGCATCAATGGTTTTCGGAACAACAACTGATTTTGGACGACCTTCACGAAATTCATCTTGGAGCGAACTACAACTGTGGTGTTGTTTTGGCTAGTGCACCTACACGGGCGCGGTTTCAGCAAAACACCCACGGATTGTTCACAGTAATTATCACCCAAAGAACGAGAAGGTAACAGAAACACAGGATTCCAATGAATACTGAGCCGATGAACACTGTGCACTGCTGAATGAATGTCGAATGAAAACACTGGTGTTGTTGTTCCGTCAAAAGTTCTTTTATTATGATAACTTTGATTCACTCCCTCTACATATTTACTTTAATTCAAATGAAAATGTTTTCCTACTTAGTTTTCACTTTATTTCAATATTTTTTTACAGCACACAAAAGTTTTCTTAATTTCAATAACTTTGATTCACTCTCTTTATATATTTACTTTAACTCAAATGAAAATGTTTTCCTACTTAAACTCGACACGAAAACAAGCGTGTGTACGTTTAAGCAATTTAAATCTGACAACGGAAGGCGCGACAGCAGAGACTCGACGTCTCTCCTCGAACGGTGATACAATTTTACTCATGCAACGTCCCCGGTACGTGTGCTCTGTTTCGTAGTCGCGATCTGACTCCTCATTTACTGCCCACAAAAGAAAAGGGACACCCAAAGAAAACCGCAAAAGGGGAGGAGCTGCACGATTAACTCGAGGTAGTTAATCGTGATTGGACCGGGGGATAGGCATACATTATGCATGTGTGTGTATGCCTCGCATACGATCGTCCGGCGACCGAGGATGGATGCCAGCATCGCAAGTGCATCTTCCACGAATGCAAACAATGAATGACCTGCGGCTGTGTACACAATGGATTGTGCTATACATGCCGGCAACAAGGAACATCTCGAGTGAAAACAACACGACCGAAGATCTGGTCATCCTATGGGAGGCCATAAATCAACATTTAGGTTGATGGTGTGAATTCCCTTAGGTCCGCCGACGGGTGGCGGCCGTTAATAGGGAATTGTATATTCCTAACACTCCGTGGTGCAAATGCGATGTTTAGATATTGCAACGAATATAGGGTGCAGCCATTGCCAGATGTTAAAAGTAAACACTTGCTGGCTGCATCCAATTCGTTGCTTGTTTGCGGTCCCTGATCGGTGGGGACCGATAATAGGAAACCAGCTATTGCTGGTAATTAGGGAAATGTTTGGTTTGCCTCAGCCGAAACCTTGTCGGCGGTGGCAAACCAATGGGACCTAATAGCCGCATGCTAGGGGTGCCATGGGCAAACAAGAAAACGAGTAATCAAAGAACTCTTTGTTGATGTTGTTTCCATAGCATAAGGCTATGGAAACGAGATGCCCTGGGTAGAATGCATGCCTGAGGATGAGATTTCAAATGCCACGGGTATGTGATAATCTTTGCCGTGGACTTAATGTTTTTCAGATATCAATGCGTGCCCGAGGATGAATTTTCGATGCCACGGCTAAGTGATAAGCTTTGCCGTGGACTTAATGTTTTCAGGGATGGTGATGGAGAAAAAGGGGTTTGGAAGGAAAACCCCCACAGAATAGGTAAGCTGCCTAACAGATATTCATGACAGTTATCCGATTGGGTAACTGTATTAATTCCAGCGATTTGGCTGGCGGTAAATGCCGTAGCAAGGTTACGCAACCTTGCTGAAGTTCGACTTAGAGGTGAGTCGGTTCGCCTGGAATAGTGGGGATCGAATGATGTATGGCTCTTCGGGCCCTGAAAAGCCCCACACAACCACGATTGAATTCACCATACCATCGATAAACACTGGTCCTTGATGGAGCTTCATCGCCAAAAATTGAATTAAGTTCATCCATGCACTGTTGCTGAGTTAATCCACGCCGAAAGTTGTAAAAAAAAATCGCTCGAAAATGTTGACGAGTTAATTCCATTTTTGGGCCGAGATGAATCTTTTAAGTTACTGTAAACAACACAAATAGCGTTCGTATGTCAAAACGTTCTGAGCGCGTATAACCTCAAAAATGTCCAACTTTACGACAGAGCTGTCAATTGCCGGATTGCAACATTAGGGTTGCCAAATCCCGAAACATAAGAGGCAACCCTCGTACAGACTCTCTTATTAAGATTGTTTAATTCAGACACTGTTTTTAAAACTGTTTTCATTAAGACTTTCTTTAATGAGACTGATCTTAGTAAATCTATCTTAATTATGACGGTTCTCGGTAAGCCTGTCTTTATTAACGCGGTTCCAATTACAACAGTGCTGATAAGACTGTTGTTAATAAGTTTGTTCTTCACAAGATTGTTTTCATTAAGGCTGTTATTTATAACAGTGTTCTTAATGAGGCTGTTCTTAATCAGATTGTTATTTTTACCACTGTCTTTACTAACACTGTTCTCACTAAGATAATTCTTATCCAGATTGTCTTTATTAACATTTCATATTAACATTATTCTTGTTAACTGATTTTATTACGACTTTATTGTCTTTATAGTAAAGTAAGACCATTATTAATACAGACTCTCTTAATAAGATCGTACAATCGAGACTATATTAATAATATTGATTTTATTAAGAGTTGCTTTCGGGGGAGTGGGAGCGAACATACAGGGCAGAGTCTCTGCTTTCAACCCGTCGAAGGCCAGGACGATCCTTGTCCCTGTTCAATCCAAGTTGACAGGCAGTCTCCACGTGACACCCCTGGATAGCTACTTTGGTACCCACCAAGTAGCGAACCAATGCATGCAGCGACATCCTGAGAAAGGTTGGCGCAAGGCTAATAACCTTGCCCGGAAAAACAAATAATTATGGACAATTTAACAAGTCTCGGATATTGACCGGATACCAGTGGAGAGACTTGCTGAATAAGGCCAAGACCGGGCCCGGTTGTAGTGCCGACGGTGATGATGAAGAGTTGTTTTATTAAGACTGATCACAATCCGCTGGTCCAGAGGGCATCCCCTCATTCCTGTTGAAGAAATGTTCCTCTTCACTCGCTACACCACTGCGGAAACTCTTCCATTTGTCTTATTCTACTGGCCGTTTCCCAAATAGATGGAAGACAGCGAACATTCAGCCAATTCCCAAAAAAGGTTGACAAATCATCCCTCTCTTCTTATCGACCCATAGCACTAACTTCTATTCTCTCCAAGGTAATGGAATCACTTATCAACTGTCAACTTTCGAAATATCTGGAATCAAATGACCTCCTCAATGACCGCCAATATGGCTTTCGTAGCAACAGGTCCACAGGAGATCTGATGGCGTACCTTACCAAAAAGTGGAGTCATTCCATCCACTACCTCGGTGAAAGCAAGGTAGTCGCATTGGATATTTTAAAAGCTTTCGACGGAGTTTGGGTCCAGCCCTTTTGTCAAAATTGCATTCCTATGGAATGGACTATTTCCTGATCCAATGGATAAGAGACTATCTTTCTGGCCGTACAATTCAAGTGGTTCTTGATGGTGTCAAATATGTCTCTCATCAAATTAATGCAGGTGTTCCCCAGGGTTCGGCACTCACCCATTCTCCTCCTCGTCTTTATAAATGATCTCTTGTCAATTACTCACAACCTAATTCACTCGTTTGCTGATGATAGCACGTTTAGTTTCTCATACTCATACGAACACTCCCGCCCAAACTCTTCAAACGTCACTACCAACCAGTAATTTATGATACATTGAACTCAGGCCTCAACAAGATATATCAGTGAGGATTATCTAACCGAGTAGAATTCAATGCCTTAAAAACTCAGTGCTGTCTCTTGTCGTCAAAGGCGAGCCCCAAAGTAAATATACTGTCTATGAACGGCACTTGCGTCGACGAAGCTAAGAAACTATCAATCCTCGGCACTCGAATTAATTCGACTCTTAACTGGAATGACCACATATTTGAAGCTGCGAAAAGTGCAGCCAAATGTATGGGGTTCCTTAAAAAATGCACAAGATACTTCACTCTATCCAACCTGGCCCTGGCTATGTCAGGGGGAACATCATGCAGATATCTTGATAAATAACCGAACTTTAAGAGGTTCGTCATCGCATAACCGGGCTCGCTCTCGAGACTCTGCCCACGCTCGACTGTTGACGGCATTTTGTAACATCAGGGGCATCGGTTTCACCAATATTTGCAAACAACGAAACCTGATATCCTTGCCCTAACTGAGACCCAGGTCGATTCGTCAACTGATCCGACATATCTTCGTTGCTCAGGATACGACCTACATTCGAGATTCTGTTTTAAGGGCGGAGTCTGCTTTTTCACACAATCCGATCTGCCTTGCCAGATGATGGAGGCGTTGGAACCCAATAATATGGACATCATATGGTTGAGGGTCGTACTGAGGAAGTCTGTTAAATTTCTTTGTTGTCTTTACCGCTCCCCGAATTACGATCGACCGACGACATTTTTCGAACATCTTTCACATACCGTCGACTGGATACAGATCAACCACCCAGCTTCTGAAATTGTTGTCCTTGGCGATTTTAATGTGCATAATTCCGGCTGGTTGGTACATTCTAACAGAACCGAGGAGGCTGGGAGGCTGGCGGAGATGTTTGCTGTTAGCCACAACTTGACTCAACTCGTGGAGGAACCAACGCAAGTGCCGGATGTCCGAGGCGATTATGCGAACACCTTGGATCTGTTTTTGACATCCGAACCGAGTATTTATACTGTAGAGGTTTCTGCGCCACTGGGAAACTCAGATCACTGCTTGGTATCTGTCGCGCAAGCACTTGAATATCAAGCGAATAACCGGCCTAGGCAGCTTCGCCATGTATGGAAATATGGGGCTGCTAACTGGGCCGATTTGCGAGATTTCTTCGCATCCTTTCCATGGTCAGATGTGTGCTTCGGAGACTCCGATGTTAACGCTTGCGCGAAGTCGGTATCAGAGATTATTCTTCTGGAGATGGAGATGTATATTCCACATTCCATCAAACGAAGTTCATCTGATAAACCGTGGTTTGACAAAAAATGCGAGCAGATTACAGCGGCAAAAAATAGAGCTTTTAAGCAATGGCGCCACAATCACACCGACGTTAACAGAACGAATTTTGTTAGAATCAGAAACGCGTGCAACCAGGCTATTGATACCGCGAAGAAGGCTTACAACGACATAATGACCAATAACTCCTTGAGTGCCCAACTGGCTCACAACGACATGGTGATCAATAAGCTCCTTCGGTGCCCGGCTGGTTTGCGCTCCTTCTGCTCAATGGCAAAAGCTGTCGGCGGTAACTTCGCATCCTCCTCTTTCCCTCCGTTGGTGACGGACTGCGGGACGTTAGTAACGAATTCAGAAGATAAAGGTAATGTGTTCGCGAATTTATTTTCCGCGAATTCAAATGTCTATACCGGCCTTTTGGAGCCACTCACTATGCAAGATGAGATTTCGTCCGCACAATATTCAACGCATTCTACGTGAGCTGGATTGTAGGAAGGCAACCGGCCCGGACGGAATACCAGCAATAGTCCTTAAGAACTGTGCTCCAGAACTATCGCCGGTTCTTAGCAGACTCTTCCGCTTATCTTATGCACGGAGGACCTTTACTGCCTGCTGGAAAATCGCTCGAGTTCGTCCAATCCCAAAGACGGGAAAAAGTGTCTCCCACAAAATTACCGTCCGATAGGATTACTGTCTATTTTATCTAAGGTGATGGAAAAAGACATCAACACTGAGTAAATTAAGTATTTGGAGTGCAACGGACTTCTGAATGATCGTCAATACGGATTCCGCGGCAGGCGGTCCACGGGAGAGCTTTTGACACTTACAACTGATATATGGACATCTGCGATTTAGCAGCATGGTGAGTCAAGGGCGGTCGCATTGGATATCTCTAAGGCTTTTGACCGCCTCTGGCACGGGGTAGTGGTGAGCAAACTCCGTTCATATGGACTTTCCCAACAGCTTTGCGACTGGACGAAGAGCTTCCTTGAAAATCGATCGATCCGGGTTGTTGTGGACGTCGAGTGTTCGGATCTGTATCCTGTTAATTTCGAGGTGCCTCAAGGTTCTATTTTAGCTCCAACCTTGTTTTTGCTTCACATAAATGATTTGTTGTAGTCAACGGATAACCGCGAGTTCAGTTTTGCGGATTATAGTACTATGGCGTTGCGATGATAGTGAAGAATGTGTGACAACGGATAACAAAGTTTCCAGTTTTGCGGATAGTACGCTTGTTTCCTCTTTTTCGAGTGTTCGACCGATTGGTGCATCTACGTCGCACCCGCTGAGATTTAGACAGATTGACTCTCTGAATCAGGATCTACATAAGGTCCTGCAGCGAGGAAGGGTCAATCTCGTCGAATTCAATGCAACGAAGACACAATATACAACATTCACAAAGAAAAGTGGATCATCGGTTCCAAAGCTGATGATGAATGGCCAGCCCCTCGAAGCTGAGGAAAGCTTGAAATTGCTGGGCGTCACGGTCTGTGGGAATGAACCATGGCATAAACACATGTCGAGCATCGCCAGGTCAGCCTCAGGAAAATTGAGCTATCTTTTTAGAGCCAAGAAATATTTTACTCCGGCCTAACTTCTCCTCATATATAAATCCCAAAATTACACCCGCGCTCGAAATTTTCTCTCATGTTTGGAGATCGGCTCATAACATACTCTCGACCTACTTGAGAGCATACAGAGACGAGCGATCCGCCTCATCGGGGTCTCGGCGCTGACGTCGGGACTACAGCCCCTATCACATCGAAGGCGCGTAGCCGACCTCTGCCTTTTTTACAGATATTATCACGGGTACTGTTCTTCGGAGATTCTTGATATTGTTCCACGCAATTCGGCTTATGTGCGATCCACACTTCAATCCGACGGATCGCACCAGTTTGCGGTTCATCTCCCGACGGCGCGAACATCGCTGCATCAGAACTCGTTCCGTTACAGAGCGGGGAAGCTGTGGAACTCCCTTCTCACGCGAGTGTTCCCGGAGCGTTACAACCTGCAACTGTTCAAAAAGAACTGCAACAGTTATTTGGTGGCATCTCGAGGTGCCTATTGGCGCTATAGGGTCGCCTCTTCCGAGAGAAGTCTAATAAAAAAAATTAAAAAAAGGCGTATATTCGTCCAAAAATGGATTTCAACTCCCATATTTGGTCAGGCGCATCCAAAACTGCACTACACGTGCTCGACAGGATGCAAAAACGAGCAGTGAATCTTAATAGGGATTCAGCCGTAAGTCTATCAATTTCATCGTTAAAACACAGGTGTAACGTATCATGCCTATCTCTTTTCAATAGGTATTACCACGATCGTTGCTCAACTGAACTTGGTGAATGTGTTCCGCACGTTCAGACATTTTCCCGCGATACCCGTCAATCTGTGAATGCGCATCAGTTCACGTTGAAAGTGCACTCCAGGCGCACAAATGAACATAGAGAGTCATTCTTTAGCCGAACCACACAAATGAGGAATATTCTGCCTGATCATGTGTTTCCTGGCCGTTGTGATGTCCAGACATTCAAGCCCAATATACATCGACACCTCCTTTCCTTATCCACTTCCTCTCCATCCGCTCGCACTGTGCTCTGACATTTAAGGGTATTTCAAAATCCCCTTTTGTTCGCGCGTTAGTGTAAAAAAAAAAGAAGAAAAACAAGTCACTCTTTAGGAAGACGATTCTTAGCAACCCTGTTTATAATAAGTTCGTCTTTAGTTGCACAGCGTTGTAAAGATTGCCTTTATTCAGGCTGGTCCCGTTAAAGCTGTTCTCGGTAGGACTGTTCCCAACAAGACTGTTATCATGCAGACCGTCTTTATTTAAATTAGTTTTATTAAGGGTGTTCTTAATGAAGCTGTTCGTATGTTATTCTAAGTACAACGTTTCTATTAAGATTGTCTTTATTAAGATTCTCTTTATTAAGATTGTCTTTATTAAGATTCTCTTTATTAAGATTGTTTTCATTAAGACTGATCTTAATAGTTGGCACAAGTCTGGGATATGGACCGGTTATCGGTGAAGACTTGCTAAATAAGGACAAGAACGGTTCCCGGTTGCAGTGCCAATGATGATGATGATGATCTTAATAGTACTGCTCGTTTTTTACACTAACGCGCCCATAAAAGGAGATTTTGAAGTACCCTTATATGTAAGAGCATAGTGCGAGCGAAGTGGATAAGGAAAGAATGTTCTTAATAAGACTCTTCATATTAAGACTGTCTTTTATTAAGGTTGTTCTTAATAAAGCTGTTGTTAGTAAGACTGTTTACTAAGACTGCATTTATTAAAACTATTATTATTAAGACCGTTCTCAATACTACTATTTTTATTAAGATTGCCTCCTTGTTATTTCACTAAGACTCCATTATGTGTCTAGAACATCGTATTACAATTTCAGATCAAAAAGTGGAACTTATTCCGAGATATTTGCCTATGTATAAGTATCATCATCGGCACTACAACCGGGATCCGGTCTTGGCCTTATTTAACAAGTCTGAGGCTTGTTAAATTTTTCATAATAATTTGTTTTTCCGGGCAAGGTTATTAGCCTTGCGTCATATGTATAAGTATATTCACACTATTATGAGAGCAAAGATATTTACTTTTAACATTTTAATGGTGGGACTATCACCGCAGCGGTTCCACCTACTCGATCGCCCTAAATCTTTGAACATCCTTTTCGTCTTTTCTGATCTGGGATATTTTCAACTCTCAAAAATTAAAATACATTTCTTCGAGGTGATTTTCCTTCGGAGAAACAACCTTTTTTCAAAAGAACGAAAGTTTATTCTTTGTACTGGAAGTTTCCCAGGTCGTAGGCTCACTTTCATCTTGAAAAGAACAGACATTTTTTTCTTTGATTATGTGGGACAGGTGTCGAGATATCACGTCAACAGCGTCGCATTATAAAAGAAGAAAAAACGGCTCCACTTGACGCTCCGTATATGCGAGTGGGCGAGGCACAAAAAGAAAAGAAAATACTCTATATAATCATATGTACATGTTTTTGCATATTGAACAAAGCACTTGCTCACAAAAAGTTATACAAGAAGTACTTGTTTTTTTACAGTTTTGCTAGAGAGAGACTAGGACTTTCTTAAATGGAAGGGATGTGCCAAGAGGTCAAAACTCTCAAAACTTCAGAGAGGAAATTGAGCGTTATATTATCAGTGAAATTCACCTCTATGCAAAACAATTATGGATATTTTGAAAATAGCAAAGCCATGGACGGCATTTACCTGATATTCCATTCAATACAGAACCCTATACTATTTACTTTATGAATAAACAAAAAATACAATTTTTAGCAAAAGAAAAACCTGTGTTTTCTATCATATCATTCCTTTTGGGGTGAATTATTGGACGCCCTTTAGACAATAAAATAAACACAAACGTTGTGTTAGTAAATGTCACAAAGCCTTTCATCACAGACTTTAGTATCAAGTAGATATTGTATATACGAGTAATATTTTTCTTTTTATTCAATTTGCAGTTAAATGCAACAACAGAGACTATACATACACTGTTAATGTTAACTTAAATTAAACTAAACTAAAACTAACTAAATTATTGTCTAAAAAAACAACATGGTTCAGTGACTTCGCGAGCGTGTTAATTCATAGTAGCGTTGATTCTTATAATCTAGCAAATTACAATCGATCACATCATAATGGGTATTAAGAAAACCAAATTAGCGTATAACCACAAAAATATTAAGCTCAACAGTGACAAGGATGAGATACAGGGCATCGATAACTTGCCAACAATCAGCTCGAACGACTAAATTGGAAGAGCTACGTGAAGGCCATCACAAGAAAAATACCAACCGAAAATTCCATTGGTATAGAAACGAAAACCTATGGATTTAATGGTTTAGTTTATTTTCTTCTTCTTCCGCGCTTCCGGGAAATAAAAATCAGTTTACGACTGAAATTAATGGCGTTGTTCGAAACGATCACGCTGTCTCTTGCGTTTTTTTTTTTGTCTAAAATATCTTTCTATTTGATTTACATCCCTTGTTCGGTGAATAATATTTTACAATGGCTTCTAACTCACAGGGCCCTGGGGTGACCATAGACGAAAGTACATTCTACTTTCCTTCGACTGTCGTCGGCTTCCACACTGTATGTAATTATATTTTATTTTCCTGTTTAACGTTTTACTACGAGCTTTTATTAGCCTAGTTGACTCTTGTACTTCCCTCGTGATCATCTTGTGCGATGTTTCGTGTGCTGATGACCTCGCCTTGGTTATTGTTTACATTCTTCTTAAGAAAGAATAGCGGAGAGTTTAACCTCTTTAAGAAACAATTTGTACTAGGGTCTCCTTTTGTAATGGACACGCAGCAAGCCATAGTGTAGAATTAAAACGCGTTTTATGCCCTCTAATTGAATGACCTAACATGGAAACAAACACGAAGTGTATAGCTGGACAGAGGCTGTATGTGGCTGTCGGTGTTAATTTGTGAAACATGAATTGAGAGCTTTACCGAGCCTTGGCAGCACTGAACCCGTTTTAAGTCATTCCAAGCAATTTCTCCATCTATTTGTCCACCTAGTCATCATCTATCCCCCACAATTGTAGTTTATTTATTTACGGTTTCTATTCACTGCCGAACGTTGGTGTGTGTTGCGTCTGATATAGATGTTTACAAATGAAAATAAGTTTGTACTAGGACGTGGACGTGAATGTGCCTTGCGTCAGAGGGAACCGTGAGGCAGAGCACATACATGTGTATGATGTAATTGCATTTGAACTTAATGAAGGTGGATTTTATTTTGTTTGCCTTGATCTATTGATTTTTGTTTGGATATGGGAAGCCAAAAAGATCTGTTGCTGATGCATTCACAAGCTTCCAGGTGCATTTAAGAGCTTTCCAATTGTTTATTTTGATCGCTATTTAGAATCTATCTTGAACAGAAATCGAGAGAGATGACGTCCATTCCTCGGATCGATAGTTTTCTTTTCCTTTAAAGATTTTTTTCTGCAGATGTGAACCGATAACACTGAAACAGTGCTCTCATAAGATCGTCCATGAACGATGGACCGCTTCTTTGACCATTTAAAGGAAAAATCTGCGCATTCGACTACTGATTGTAACGACCCATAAGTCAAGGGTAAAAATGTTTAAAAATTGTCCATCGATCTGCAGGTTTGAAGTTAAGAAAGTCCTTCACTAACTGTCAAGGAAGACGGTCATGTTAAAAAACAAAGGGTCGTGCGGTCAAGTGTGTGAGTTAAAAACCGAGGTTTCTGTTTTATTTCGAATTAGCTGTTACCCAGCATGCATTACGATGTCACTTAGTCGAAAGAAAGTGTATCTGTTGTAATGTGTCTTTATTATTATTTCGATAGCCAATATTTTTGTTTTTCAATCTGGTGGGTACACAAATAAATAAGATTTGCCGACGCGAGGGGGAAGCATGGATTTCCAAATATAGCGATTGTCTCTGTGCTTTGTTGATGGCCACTGCAAATGCGGAACGCACCGGAAATTGCAAACGTTGAAATTCGAATAGTATATCAATCGGAATCATGGGTATGTTACCTGACAGCAATACATATTCTGTTTTAAATTTCTCATTTAAAATATTATCGTTCATCATCTTTTTGAAAGGTTAACCCCGTTACAAAATTGTGGTGGATATATGGTTCGGAAAAGAACACGAGGCTCGCCAATTTTTAATGTTAAAAGGCACCCCCAGCAAGCTTGCCAAATCAAGTGAATTTAAGAATTCATTTGGATAATCGCTGAATTTTTCTTAATGCTAAATTGATGGCATCGATATCGTTGTTTTCGAGTACTTATATATGTGGGTAGATCAATAAGTCTTTAGAAACGCCTACGATGGCGCTCGTCACATCGCTAATGGTCTGTTTTTACTAAGCATCATTCCTTACTAGGTATCTGTCAATTTTCAATTTGTTACATGTTTCAATGTTGCATGATAAATTGGGTATGAAAAAAATATCTGCAAGATGGGTGCCGCATTTGCTCTCAGCTGAGAACTTTCGGAGCCCATGCGTCACGACCCAGATGAGTTTCTGCGCAGATTAGTAACCGTAGATGAAACACGGATACACCATTACACTTCCGAGACGAAAGAACAGTCAAAACAGTGGATTGTTAAAGGCGAAGGGGCTCCAAAGAAGGCAAACGTGGTGAAAGCAGCTGGAAACTTTATGGCTACTGCGTTTTTGGATGCACGTGGTATTATCTTCACTGAATACTTGGAAGAAGGACAGGCGATAACTGGACAGTATTATGCGTCACTATTAGTTCAGCTGAATGAAATAACGGAATATCGTCCTCATTTGCTAAAAACTTATTAACCTGCCCTCGTAGCAGGTACACTAAGTGTTCGCGATGCATCATTCCATTTCCAGGAGGACGCCGCTTCAACAATGTGCTAATTTTTACAAAGACGGAACATAAAATAAGTATATAAATTCCTAGGAAGACGTTGTATCGACACAGCAAATCAATTCCCATAAAGACGCAACGTGAAATAACCTTGCCAATTCGTGGGAAGACGCTGCTTAGCCGCACAGATTCAAATCGGTGCCCGGTATTATGAAAAAGGCAAAGGGAATTGTGAAGCGCCTGAGTCCTGTTCTGGAGCGCGATAGGCCGGTGGGGGTTCTTTAACCTCACGCAAGAACCACCCACAATTCTATCCCAACTTCCCTCGCATACCTGCAACATTTCCTTCTTCAAGGACAGGTAATGCAGTTAACGCATTACATAAATGTTCCTGAAAAGAATTCTTTCATCATTCCCGCATTCAATGCATTATTCCGAATCCCTGAAAGAATTCTTTAAAGTACACATGCATCATGTATTCAAAAACTGTTCAGCACCCTTCTTTACCAGGCAAATCCCAGCCTCACATGTGCACAACAATTTTCCTACATACACATTGGTTGGCGACCCTTTTGTCCAACGACAAAGCAACGCCAAGCAGCTCGTGTACTCAGCTGCATTATACCCGACCCACGATCTGTTTGTCCAACTGACAAACAATTACCAACTTCGCCAAATTCTAATTCTACATAAATATAAACAAATGCAAACAATACGACATACAATCCCCATTGTGTAACGTATCGAAATCCATTAGCACCTTTTCCTAATAGTAATGCAGCTATTTACGCAGCTGCACCATGCATCTATGCCATTAATAATGCCCTTTGTCCAGCTTCCCCCTTTTCAGCTTCGTTTCCCATGAGCTTCGTGCATGAGTAAAACAATCCGATCTTCACGATCACCACACACACACACATCACCAAGATCCTCTTCCTGGTTTCTCACCTTAGAGAGAAAATTTCTCTCTCCTCCACTAAACTCACCTCGAACTGAGGGTTAAATCGAAAGTCAACCCTCGAGGAGTCGTATTACAATCACCAGTAGATATGAATATAAAATAATAAGTCCGGTACTGTCCATTATTCGCGCGTGCGCCTGTTTACATCTGTTTTTTCTTGGTTATGAATGGATTTTTGAATATATACATATACATTCAAATGCTTCTCCTTCGTAAATTTTCACACCATAAAACTGTAAACCCTGACTACCA
The DNA here is from genome assembly GCA_963931805.1 of Microdon myrmicae. Lineage (NCBI taxonomy): Eukaryota > Metazoa > Arthropoda > Insecta > Diptera > Syrphidae > Microdon > Microdon myrmicae. Next base: position 220,194,131 of record OZ007497.1, read on the forward strand.
GCTTGACAGTGACAGATCCCGAGAATAAAAGATTTAAGGCTATACTCGTATTAAAATGTACAATTGTTTCCTTTTGAAAACGCTTTATATTTATTGTTTTGCCACGCAAGGTTATACGATTCAGCCTTTTATTATTCGTTCTATACTATGCACCCCTATGCCATTTACTCTTATACTAATCATCCCTATACTCTTTACACCGTGTACACTACTACGCTATTTAATTTTATAATAAACATTGTATGACAAAAAAAAACCTGATTTTTTTTCTTTACGTTAGCGACTTGCTGTGATCTGATTCTTGTGTTACTGATATTATTTTTATACTGTGGTGAAACTGTATACCTAGAGGACAACTGTTATAACGGTTTAGTATTATACCCCCGTGGTGTTATACCGTTCACTTATATACTATGAGCTTTTCTACTATCAGCTCGTATATGGCGAACGCTTATAGTGAAGTATTATTCTATTAACTCTTGTACCACTAACTCTTGTCTTATATTCTAAACTCGTATACTGCGGGTTCGTATACCGCATACTGTTATACTGAAAATGTTTGTGCTGTGATCGTTTATACTGCAAAATGTTGTGTTGAAAACTCACACCCCAAACGGAAACGCTTGCCCTGCAAACTCTTATATACAAACTCCTACAATGCAAACTCTTATATAGGGTGGGCCATAAATGTTTGCACATTTGAAGCATGAACAGAAATAAAACTACGAATGTTATTTTGTTGATCATTTATTTAACCTGATAAACTTTTATTGAAATGTCGCATGAGGCGACGCACACTTCCCCCCAACTCGCCCGCCCCCCCCTCTGATGGTTTTTAAGAAATTAAGTGTTGTCATTTGCAAAAATGTATGGCTCACCCTATACTAAAAACCCCCATACAACAACCTCTTGCACTGCAAACTCTTATATTACAAACTCCTATATGGTAAACTGCTATATTGCAAACATCCACACGATAACAACACCCAACTGTTATATTGCAAACGCTCATAATAATAACTCTTATACTAAAAGCTCCCATATTGCAAACACATATCGCAATTTCTCGCACTGCAAACTCCTATTCTTCAAACTCATATACTACATACCCCAAAGTTTTATTCTGCAATAGTAGTAGGGATATAGCGGTTCTGGGACAATTTTCTGGCTCAAAGCTCTTTTTCTGCCTCAAAGCTCTACGTCAAGGTTGAGATATGATTGGTGTGTGGTGAGTGGTGATAGTGGTATGTGATTCATGGGTGGTGTGTCTTAACTGAGGTGGAAATGGTAGTATTTAGTGTATTTCTTATCAGTGTTGGTATTAATTGGGTATAGTTTGTAGTATTCTTATCGCTGGTTGTTGGTTGATGTCGTAATCGAATGGGGATGTAGTTGTTGGATTTTGTGCTTTTGATGCTATTGGGTTTTTGCAGGTGGTGGTGATGAATGCTTTTTGTTGACTATTGAGCTTTTTGTAGGTGGTGGTGAGTATTGGGGCTTGTGGTGATATCGGTGCTTTTTGTTATGGGTTTATGTTTTTGCTAATGGATTTATGCTTAGATGGTGATATCGGTGCTTTTTGTGATTCATGGGTGGTGTGTCTTAACTGAGGTGGAAATAGTAGTATTTAGTATATTTCTTATGAGTATTAGTAGTAATTGGGTATAGTTTGTAGTGTTCTTATCGCTGTAGTTGTTTGTTTGGGCTAGTGATTAATCGTTATCAGCGTGGTTGTTGGTTGATGTCGTAATCGAATGGGGATGTAGTTGTTGGATTTTATGCTTTTGATGCTATTGGGGCTTTTTTTTGTAGGTGGTGGTGAGTATTGGGGCTTTTTGATAATGGATTTGTGGTTAGGTGGTGATATCGGTGCTTTTTGTTATGGGTTTATGTTTTTGCTAATGGATTTGTGTTTAGGTGGCGATATCGGGGCTGAATGGGTAGTGCTTTAGGCTTTTGTCTCGGTTGTAAGCTGTTTGTGTTTAATTGTGGTAGAAATAAAAAAACGTTGTCTTTGGTGTGCTTTTTAATCTTATTGTCATTAAGCTGAGTAATATATACGAGAATTTTGTTGTTGGTGGATTTGTATGGGAAATGGGTTGTGTTTGCTGGAACTTAAACTGACTTCCCCTAAGACGCAGAGCTAAGCTAGTTGAATTCACCTAAGACGTAGACCTAAGCCAGTATTCAAACAGATGCAATAACAAGGCGGGGGCGGGGGCGGGGGCTTTTTGCTCTATGATGTTGATGAATGGGTTGTGCTTAAGGCTTTTGTCTCGGTTGTAAGCTGTTAATTGCGGCGGAAATAAAAAACGTTGTCTTTGTTGTGCTTTTTAATCTTATTGTCATTAAGCTGAGTAATATATACGGGAATTTTGTTGTTTGTGGATTTGTATGAGAAATGGGTTGTTTTTGCTGAAACTTAAAACTGACTTCACCTAAGACGCAGAGCTAAGCTAATTGACTTCACCTAAGACGCAGACCTAAGTCATTGGTTTTTATGAGTCACCGAATGATTATTCAAGTCCATATTGTACCGATCCCATAACCTTTAGCAAGTATTCATGATTTCTATAGCAAGTTGGGATATCATTACTCATTTTTGTGAATTTCATACGTATTGAGGGCCAATTATTCTTATCATAGTTTCCATAATGTATTGTTTCCGCTCCCTACAGGCTAATGTTGATTTCTATATATAGGCGTACATCTTCAGTGGGTTGGGGATTTGTACTTATTATCAGTATTTTTTCAATTTGGGGTGTGTGATGCATAGTTGTTTTGTCTTGTTGGGTATTTGTTATCAGGTGTATACATCTTCAGTGGGTTGTGCGATTAGCGTTCAAGGTTAATTGTGTGACATGAGCAGATGGTATTTTTGAATTGGGTGTGTGAATAGGTGATAGGTGATTCATGATTGTTTGGCAGTGAATATATTATTATTTAGTCATTGAGTTTGAGTAATATATATGGGAATTTTTTTTGGGTGATTCTATGTTGAAATGGATGTATGTTTTAGTTGTTTCTTAATATATAGACATTTTTTGTGATTCTATCTGCTTTTGGGTTTTGTTTCGGTTGTCGAGGGCTTTTTCAGTAAATCTAAGCTGATTCTTAATATTTTGGGCTTTTTGCTCTATACTGAAATGGTACCACTTGATAGTAAATCTATGTTGAAATGGACTTTTTTGCTATATTGAATATGTGCTTTTTTTGGGGATTGTCTGGGGTGCTAAAGGCTTTTTTATGAATATATTCACTTGGCAGTAAATCTATGCTGAAATATATATAGAAATACGGGCTTTAAATTTGAAAAAAAAGAAGAAAAAATCATCATCAAACCCAATATTCGACGTGGGATTAGCTAGGAAATAAAAAAATCAACATCATCAACTGGTGAGTTACCTTATTTATATATTAATTGTTATTCCTTTTTTTGACGCGGTGCTAGTATTTATTTTTGTGTATTGTATCGTGAGTCTAGCAATAATAATAATAATAATCCCGATGTTTTTGCTATTGCTGCATAATGTATGGAAATGGTTCATCATCGTCGTCGTTATCAGTTGTGTATATGAATAGGTGACAGGTGATTCATGGTCGTTTGACTTGTTGTGCTGTTATCATTTGTAGTAAAATAGAGGCGTGTTATCAGTAGTTGTTCGTGGATTTATATGGAAGTGATTCATTGTCGTTTGGGCTTCTTTCTTATCTCAGTATGTGAATTAAGTCTTAGGGTTGGATGATCAGCGTACAAGGTTAAAGTCTGGAGTAGGTTAATTGTATGACATGGTTGGTCGTCGATTTGTCTGGAAGTTGAGGACTCTTTTATATATTATTATTAGTCATTGAGCTGAGTAATATATATAGAAATTTTTGTTGTTCGAGGGATATGGTATGGAAGTGATGATATAAGACTTAGATTTGGATGATCACAGCGTTCAAGGTTAAAGTTTGGGGATAGGTTAATTGTTTGGAAGTCATTCGTAGTCATTTGACGTCGTGGTTTTTGGGATTCTTTCTTATCTCAGCATGTGAATTAAGTCTTAGGTTTGGATGATCAGAGTTATTTTCTAATCTGTATTTATTGGTATATTGTTCGAATGTTTTTATTATTATCTAGTGTGGTTATATTAGGCTGTTGTTGTTGCTGTATTTAGTTTATTGTTATAATGATGTTATGTTTTATTGTTCAAAGTTTTGAGATCTTTTGGGATTCTTTCTTATCTCAGCATGTGAATTAAGTCTTAGGTTTGGATGATCAGAGTTATTTTCTAATCTGTATTTATTGGTATATTGTTCGAATGTTTTTATTATTATCTAGTGTGGTTATATTAGGCTGTTGTTGTTGCGGTATTTAGTTTATTGTTATAATGATGTTATGTTTTATTGTTCAAAGTTTTGAGATCTTTTGAAAGTTCTTTGTTTGCTTATAATCATATGAGGATATTTTTGAAAAGCACAGACAGTTTTTATATGGATATATTAGTATGTGTAGACTTTTTTTAGCGCTACAATGTTGTTAATAGCGAATATATTATTATTAGTCATTGAGCTGAGTATTATAAGGGAATTTTTTGTAGCTTGTTGTTATATTAATTATGTGTGTATGTATGTGTATGTGTGTGTGTATTGATGGACAAATATCTGAATTTCACCTGTTGAGCTGTTGTCAGTTGTACACATCTTCGGTTGTAGTGGCGGTGTTGTTATCAGTAGTTGTTCTCGGATTTGTATGGAAGTGATGAATTAAGTCTTAGGTTTGGGTGATCAGCGTTCAAGTTAAAGTTTGGGGTAGGTTAATTGTGTGACGTAGATGTTCGTGGATTTGTATGGAAGTGATTCATTATCGTTTGGCGTAGTGGTTTGGAATTCTTTCTTATCTCAGTATGTGAATTAAGTCTTAGGTTTCAATGATCAGCGTTCAAGGTTATAGTCAGGAGAGAAAGAGAGAAAGTGAGAAAGAGAAAGAGAGACTATTTGTGGACGAATGAGATGTGTGTATGCGTAATAATGAATGAATTTCGGTATAGATAAGACCATCTTGACTAGTTAGAAATCATTGTATCACTAAACCATTAAAGAAAAACACTAAAAGGTTCCATTGTGGTATATATTTGGCTGAGCAGGAAAATTGTTGCCATAGGATTAAAACAAAAAAACAACAACAAAAACGGTAAGTTAACACCTATCATGAACCATTTTTAGGATTTCTAATTTATTTCTTCAAATGTTATGTGTTATATTCGGGGGATTTTAATCATCGAGACAGCCTTTTTTTCTGAAAGCGTAACAAAGCAAAAGAATTAACAGTAAATTTTTCATTACTTTTTTAGAGAAATATGTCTGCTAACGAGGTCAACACCAGCAACAACTACAATATTAACAATAACAACAATAATAATATTAGGAAAAGAACGGGGCAACAACAACAACCACCAACAATGTCAGGAGAACAACCTGCAAAGAAGTTAAAACAACAGATCTATAAAAGATGCTTGTTTTGTGATGAGGATGTTGAGGGACGGCTTTGGGTCCAACATCATAGAAAAAATACCCACAAAGCAAACGCCCAACAAGCTCTTAATGAAAACGTCTCCTTAATAGCAAGCGCATTCCAAAATCGTATCAAAATATTTGCCATTACCAACAAAGATGAGAGTATGGTAAATGTGAATACGTTATTTGAAAAAAATATTCCATTGATTAACGAGTTACTACAAGATGAATTGAAAGTTTTGAAAGCTTTTAAATTTAGTATGGAGCTTTTTGCTAACTTTGCGAAACTACCCAAAGAATGTGAAGAGACAATGCAAATAGATATAAAAAGCATGCAAACTAAAATGTACACGATTGCGAAAGAGGAAGACATAAGAGAAAATTTGAGCACGGCAATTGAAATTATCAAAGCAAAATTGGAAGAGTTCCAAGAAAAAGATAGCGGATGGGCGTTGGCAGCATTTCAGAGGATCGAAATTAACATCAACAAATACGAGCCATTTCGAGCTTGATAGATAAGGGCCGATATAATAAATCTTTTAAAGAACTTGTAGCTGCATCAAACAAGAATAAATAAAATGTATTTATGTATTAAAATTAATTGATGTTTTTTCCCTTTGGCTAATTTTGTGGGCAAATTATTCGAATATTGGTCATTCATTTTCCCCCCATGAGTCTTAGAATATCAAATATAACCCCACCAATATATGTGAATTTTCGGCTGTAAGTTGCTTCTTAATGTATGGGAAATGTTTTGTTGATTCTATCTGCTTTTGCCTTTGGTTTGTGCTTTTGATAGTGGTTTGTGTCTTTGATCGCCAGACTTTCGGGTGGGTTGTCTCAGTTGTTGGGGGTGTTTTTCCTTTTTATGAATATACCACTTGACAGTAAATCTAATTTTATGAATATATATACCACTTGGCAGTAACTCTATGTTGAAATGGTTTAATGCTTTTGAACTCTAGACTAGCGAGCTTTTTGCTATATATATTGACTATAGCCTATTTTTAGCGCCACAATTTTGAGTTTTTATATGGATATATTGTTAATTGCATACTTTAGGGCTACGCATTGTCCATATAATATATTAAATTCTTTGTGCTTTTGGCTTTTTTATGAATATACCACGAGTCAACGAATGATTATTCAAGTCCATATTGGTCAAAAAAAAGTGTTGATATAAAAAAAGGGTGTTGTTGTCCAATCCCTTGACCTTGGAAGCTATATTAAATTCTTAATTTCTAAGTGTTTTTTAGTGAGTCGCCATTACTCTTATCTTATTTTGCATCCAGTATCACGACCAAATACTGATTTCTATATAGTAAGTTGTTGTTCATTATTCTGACCCCTTGACCTTGGGTGCTATATTAAATTCTTGATTTCTAATTCTTATTTTTCCATAGCACAATTTCTAAGTACATCAATGGGGCAATGAATGATTATTCAAGTCCATATTGGGCTGTTATCAAAAAACATATGGCTGCTTATCAAATCCTATGACTTTGGATGCTATATCAAATTCTTGATGTCTAAGTGTTTTTAGTGAGTCTCCATTATTCTTATCTTACCTATATGAATAAAACCGCTGATCATTGTTCTTTAAACATTAAAATTAATTGAGGCCATTTTTTCCATGAGTCTTAGAGGATCAAATATACTCCACCATAACATCATATGATAAGACCTGCTTACATCATTGAAGAGTTATCAGAGAGGGATAGTTATAATACAGCCAGTTTGCAATCGCCCTGTTTAAAGAAGCCGCCTGTTTGGAATCGCCCTGCTTGAAGAAACAGCCTGTTTGGAATCGCCCTGTTTGAAGAGACCGCCTGTTTGGAATCGCCCTGGTTGAAGAAACAGCCTGTTTGGAATCGCCCTGTTTGAAGAGACCGCCTGTTTGGAATCGCCCTGGTTGAAGAAACAGCCTGTTTGGAATCGCCCTGTTTGAAGAGACCGCCTGTTTGGAATCGCCCTGGTTAAAGAAATCGCCCTGTTTGGAATCGCCCTGTTTAAAGAAATCGCCCTGTTTGGAATCGCCCTGTTTGAAGAAACCGACCTGTTTGGAATCGCCCTGTTTAAAGAAATCGCCCTGTTTGGAACCACCTGTTTATAATACAGCCGATACATAGAGATCTGTTTACTGCTTTGATTCGATACGGCATCAGAGAGGGGAGGTTATAATACAGTCAGTATGTCTTTGAATGCAAACCATCTAATGGGTACGATGACGCATACTTCCTTGGGTTAGGTGTGATAGAACTTTATGTGTTACTAATCGTTCGCCGGCTCAAACAAGTTCGGGATTCCTTTTGATATTACAGAGGAAATTTAGATATTCGACTATCTAGATAATTTTAGCAAAGATCGTTCTATGAGTTCCGCCAGGTCTGCGTCTTATGCGAAATCAGTTTTTGGCGAGGAGATCTCAAGAATTCTTCTTAGTTATTCGGCTATCTGGATAATTTTAGCAAAGGTCGTTCTATGAGTCCAGCCAGGTCTGGGTCTTAAGATTATGGGATCGGGCAAGCACCCCCACATGTTTTTTATATCAACACTTTTTTTTGACCAATATGGACTTGAATAATCATTCGTTGACTCGTGGTATATTCATAAAAAAGCCAAAAGCACAAAGAATTTAATATATTATATGGACAATGCGTAGCCCTAAAGTATGCAATTAACAATATATCCATATAAAAACTCAAAATTGTGGCGCTAAAAATAGGCTATAGTCAATATATATAGCAAAAAGCTCGCTAGTCTAGAGTTCAAAAGCATTAAACCATTTCAACATAGAGTTACTGCCAAGTGGTATATATATTCATAAAATTAGATTTACTGTCAAGTGGTATATTCATAAAAAGGAAAAACACCCCCAACAACTGAGACAACCCACCCGAAAGTCTGGCGATCAAAGACACAAACCACTATCAAAAGCACAAACCAAAGGCAAAAGCAGATAGAATCAACAAAACATTTCCCATACATTAAGAAGCAACTTACAGCCGAAAATTCACATATATTGGTGGGGTTATATTTGATATTCTAAGACTCATGGGGGGAAAATGAATGACCAATATTCGAATAATTTGCCCACAAAATTAGCCAAAGGGAAAAAACATCAATTAATTTTAATACATAAATACATTTTATTTATTCTTGTTTGATGCAGCTACAAGTTCTTTAAAAGATTTATTATATCGGCCCTTATCTATCAAGCTCGAAATGGCTCGTATTTGTTGATGTTAATTTCGATCCTCTGAAATGCTGCCAACGCCCATCCGCTATCTTTTTCTTGGAACTCTTCCAATTTTGCTTTGATAATTTCAATTGCCGTGCTCAAATTTTCTCTTATGTCTTCCTCTTTCGCAATCGTGTACATTTTAGTTTGCATGCTTTTTATATCTATTTGCATTGTCTCTTCACATTCTTTGGGTAGTTTCGCAAAGTTAGCAAAAAGCTCCATACTAAATTTAAAAGCTTTCAAAACTTTCAATTCATCTTGTAGTAACTCGTTAATCAATGGAATATTTTTTTCAAATAACGTATTCACATTTACCATACTCTCATCTTTGTTGGTAATGGCAAATATTTTGATACGATTTTGGAATGCGCTTGCTATTAAGGAGACGTTTTCATTAAGAGCTTGTTGGGCGTTTGCTTTGTGGGTATTTTTTCTATGATGTTGGACCCAAAGCCGTCCCTCAACATCCTCATCACAAAACAAGCATCTTTTATAGATCTGTTGTTTTAACTTCTTTGCAGGTTGTTCTCCTGACATTGTTGGTGGTTGTTGTTGTTGCCCCGTTCTTTTCCTAATATTATTATTGTTGTTATTGTTAATATTGTAGTTGTTGCTGGTGTTGACCTCGTTAGCAGACATATTTCTCTAAAAAAGTAATGAAAAATTTACTGTTAATTCTTTTGCTTTGTTACGCTTTCAGAAAAAAAGGCTGTCTCGATGATTAAAATCCCCCGAATATAACACATAACATTTGAAGAAATAAATTAGAAATCCTAAAAATGGTTCATGATAGGTGTTAACTTACCGTTTTTGTTGTTGTTTTTTTGTTTTAATCCTATGGCAACAATTTTCCTGCTCAGCCAAATATATACCACAATGGAACCTTTTAGTGTTTTTCTTTAATGGTTTAGTGATACAATGATTTCTAACTAGTCAAGATGGTCTTATCTATACCGAAATTCATTCATTATTACGCATACACACATCTCATTCGTCCACAAATAGTCTCTCTTTCTCTTTCTCACTTTCTCTCTTTCTCTCCTGACTATAACCTTGAACGCTGATCATTGAAACCTAAGACTTAATTCACATACTGAGATAAGAAAGAATTCCAAACCACTACGCCAAACGATAATGAATCACTTCCATACAAATCCACGAACATCTACGTCACACAATTAACCTACCCCAAACTTTAACTTGAACGCTGATCACCCAAACCTAAGACTTAATTCATCACTTCCATACAAATCCGAGAACAACTACTGATAACAACACCGCCACTACAACCGAAGATGTGTACAACTGACAACAGCTCAACAGGTGAAATTCAGATATTTGTCCATCAATACACACACACATACACATACATACACACATAATTAATATAACAACAAGCTACAAAAAATTCCCTTATAATACTCAGCTCAATGACTAATAATAATATATTCGCTATTAACAACATTGTAGCGCTAAAAAAAGTCTACACATACTAATATATCCATATAAAAACTGTCTGTGCTTTTCAAAAATATCCTCATATGATTATAAGCAAACAAAGAACTTTCAAAAGATCTCAAAACTTTGAACAATAAAACATAACATCATTATAACAATAAACTAAATACCGCAACAACAACAGCCTAATATAACCACACTAGATAATAATAAAAACATTCGAACAATATACCAATAAATACAGATTAGAAAATAACTCTGATCATCCAAACCTAAGACTTAATTCACATGCTGAGATAAGAAAGAATCCCAAAAGATCTCAAAACTTTGAACAATAAAACATAACATCATTATAACAATAAACTAAATACAGCAACAACAACAGCCTAATATAACCACACTAGATAATAATAAAAACATTCGAACAATATACCAATAAATACAGATTAGAAAATAACTCTGATCATCCAAACCTAAGACTTAATTCACATGCTGAGATAAGAAAGAATCCCAAAAACCACGACGTCAAATGACTACGAATGACTTCCAAACAATTAACCTATCCCCAAACTTTAACCTTGAACGCTGTGATCATCCAAATCTAAGTCTTATATCATCACTTCCATACCATATCCCTCGAACAACAAAAATTTCTATATATATTACTCAGCTCAATGACTAATAATAATATATAAAAGAGTCCTCAACTTCCAGACAAATCGACGACCAACCATGTCATACAATTAACCTACTCCAGACTTTAACCTTGTACGCTGATCATCCAACCCTAAGACTTAATTCACATACTGAGATAAGAAAGAAGCCCAAACGACAATGAATCACTTCCATATAAATCCACGAACAACTACTGATAACACGCCTCTATTTTACTACAAATGATAACAGCACAACAAGTCAAACGACCATGAATCACCTGTCACCTATTCATATACACAACTGATAACGACGACGATGATGAACCATTTCCATACATTATGCAGCAATAGCAAAAACATCGGGATTATTATTATTATTATTGCTAGACTCACGATACAATACACAAAAATAAATACTAGCACCGCGTCAAAAAAAGGAATAACAATTAATATATAAATAAGGTAACTCACCAGTTGATGATGTTGATTTTTTTATTTCCTAGCTAATCCCACGTCGAATATTGGGTTTGATGATGATTTTTTCTTCTTTTTTTTCAAATTTAAAGCCCGTATTTCTATATATATTTCAGCATAGATTTACTGCCAAGTGAATATATTCATAAAAAAGCCTTTAGCACCCCAGACAATCCCCAAAAAAAGCACATATTCAATATAGCAAAAAAGTCCATTTCAACATAGATTTACTATCAAGTGGTACCATTTCAGTATAGAGCAAAAAGCCCAAAATATTAAGAATCAGCTTAGATTTACTGAAAAAGCCCTCGACAACCGAAACAAAACCCAAAAGCAGATAGAATCACAAAAAATGTCTATATATTAAGAAACAACTAAAACATACATCCATTTCAACATAGAATCACCCAAAAAAAATTCCCATATATATTACTCAAACTCAATGACTAAATAATAATATATTCACTGCCAAACAATCATGAATCACCTATCACCTATTCACACACCCAATTCAAAAATACCATCTGCTCATGTCACACAATTAACCTTGAACGCTAATCGCACAACCCACTGAAGATGTATACACCTGATAACAAATACCCAACAAGACAAAACAACTATGCATCACACACCCCAAATTGAAAAAATACTGATAATAAGTACAAATCCCCAACCCACTGAAGATGTACGCCTATATATAGAAATCAACATTAGCCTGTAGGGAGCGGAAACAATACATTATGGAAACTATGATAAGAATAATTGGCCCTCAATACGTATGAAATTCACAAAAATGAGTAATGATATCCCAACTTGCTATAGAAATCATGAATACTTGCTAAAGGTTATGGGATCGGTACAATATGGACTTGAATAATCATTCGGTGACTCATAAAAACCAATGACTTAGGTCTGCGTCTTAGGTGAAGTCAATTAGCTTAGCTCTGCGTCTTAGGTGAAGTCAGTTTTAAGTTTCAGCAAAAACAACCCATTTCTCATACAAATCCACAAACAACAAAATTCCCGTATATATTACTCAGCTTAATGACAATAAGATTAAAAAGCACAACAAAGACAACGTTTTTTATTTCCGCCGCAATTAACAGCTTACAACCGAGACAAAAGCCTTAAGCACAACCCATTCATCAACATCATAGAGCAAAAAGCCCCCGCCCCCGCCCCCGCCTTGTTATTGCATCTGTTTGAATACTGGCTTAGGTCTACGTCTTAGGTGAATTCAACTAGCTTAGCTCTGCGTCTTAGGGGAAGTCAGTTTAAGTTCCAGCAAACACAACCCATTTCCCATACAAATCCACCAACAACAAAATTCTCGTATATATTACTCAGCTTAATGACAATAAGATTAAAAAGCACACCAAAGACAACGTTTTTTTATTTCTACCACAATTAAACACAAACAGCTTACAACCGAGACAAAAGCCTAAAGCACTACCCATTCAGCCCCGATATCGCCACCTAAACACAAATCCATTAGCAAAAACATAAACCCATAACAAAAAGCACCGATATCACCACCTAACCACAAATCCATTATCAAAAAGCCCCAATACTCACCACCACCTACAAAAAAAAGCCCCAATAGCATCAAAAGCATAAAATCCAACAACTACATCCCCATTCGATTACGACATCAACCAACAACCACGCTGATAACGATTAATCACTAGCCCAAACAAACAACTACAGCGATAAGAACACTACAAACTATACCCAATTACTACTAATACTCATAAGAAATATACTAAATACTACTATTTCCACCTCAGTTAAGACACACCACCCATGAATCACAAAAAGCACCGATATCACCATCTAAGCATAAATCCATTAGCAAAAACATAAACCCATAACAAAAAGCACCGATATCACCACAAGCCCCAATACTCACCACCACCTACAAAAAGCTCAATAGTCAACAAAAAGCATTCATCACCACCACCTGCAAAAACCCAATAGCATCAAAAGCACAAAATCCAACAACTACATCCCCATTCGATTACGACATCAACCAACAACCAGCGATAAGAATACTACAAACTATACCCAATTAATACCAACACTGATAAGAAATACACTAAATACTACCATTTCCACCTCAGTTAAGACACACCACCCATGAATCACATACCACTATCACCACTCACCACACACCAATCATATCTCAACCTTGACGTAGAGCTTTGAGGCAGAAAAAGAGCTTTGAGCCAGAAAATTGTCCCAGAACCGCTATATCCCTACTACTTGCAATCTTATATATTACAAATTTATATACTACAAAATCTTATACTATAGAACCTGTATACACAGTCCCCTTAATAATATCCATTGTTATGATCTTTGCTGTTGTACTATTTATGTTCTACGGTGGTGCTGATACACTACTTCAAAGCTATATTACATCGATGGTACATTATTTTACTGATGTTACCATCCTCTTTTCAAGGGCAACACCGATTTTGTACGCTATTATACTACTATTCCTCGACATCTGACTGACTACTTTGGATGGTCGAGTCGGAGTTGCAATCCAGCATAATCGACCCTAAGCTCTGGAGACTTCGATGCTAACGCATGCGCGGAGTCGGCCACAGAGAATATTCTACTAGGGATGGAGATCTACATTCCGCATACCATCAAACAAAATTCATCTGATAAGCCTTGGTTTGATAAAAAATGCGAGTAGATTACAGCGGCAAAAATAGAGCTTTTAAACAATGGCCCTGCAATCCTATTGCGGTAAACAGAACGACTTTTGTTAGAATCAGAAACGCGAGCAAGCAGGTGATTGGTACCGGGAACAAGACTTACAACGACAGAGCGACCAATAAACTCCTTGAGTGCACAACTGGTTCGCGTCCCTTCTGATCAATGGCAAAGGTTGTTAGCAGTAACTTCGCTTCCTCCTCTTTTCCCCCGTTAGTGACGGACAGCGGACACTAGTCACAAATTCAAAAGATTAAGCTAATGTGTTCTCGAATTTATTTTCCGCAAATTCAAACCTCAATCCCGGTCTTTTGGAGACATCTTGAAGTATTACGTTCTTCGATGCGGGATGTGAGTTTCCGGCCGCGTACTATTCAACGGATTCTACGTGGACTGGACTGTAAGAACGCAACCGGTCTGAACGGCATAAGAACAATAGTCCTTAAGAATTGTGCTCCAGAACTGTCACCGGTTCTTGGCAGACTATTTTGCGTATCTTATGCACGGAGGATATTTCCTATCTGCTGAAAAATCGCTCGAGTTCAGCCAATCCCAAAGAGGAAAAAAAATGTCTCCCACAAAATTACTGGCCGATAGCATTACTGTCTATGTTGTCTAAGGTGATGGAAAATGCCGTCAATACCGAGTTTAAATACGTATTTGGAGTGCAACGGACTTCTAAATGATAGTCAATACGGTTTCCATGGCAGACCGTCCACCGGAGATCATTTGACACTTATAACCGATATATCGAAATCTGCGATTGAGGGGCATAGTGCGTTAAGGGCGGTCGCATTGGATATCTCCAAGGCTTTTAACAGCATCTGGTGCGGGGCATTGCTGAGCAAAGTTCATTCATACGGACTTTTCCAGCAGCTTTACGACTGGGCGTAGAGCTTCCTCGAGAATCGGTCGATCCGGGTTGTTGTAGACGGCGAGTGTTCGGATCTGTATCCTGTTAATTTCGACGTGCCTCAAGGCTCTATTTTAGCTCCAATCTTGTTTTTACTTCACATGAATGATTTGTTAAAGTCAACGGATAGCAAAGCGTTCGGTTTTACGGATAGTACGCTTGTGTCCACTTTTTCGAGTGACTGGCCGATCAGTGCATCAACGTCGCACCAGCTGCGTTGTAGCCAGATATACTCTCTGAATCGAGATCTGGACAAGGTCCTGCAATTGGGAAACGCCCATCTCGTCGACTTCAATGCAACGAAGACAAAATATACAACATTCACAAAGAAAAGCGGATGATGAATGGCCAGCCCCTCGGACATGGGGAAAGCTTGCATCTGTTCGGCGTCACGGTCTGTGGGAATTTATCGTGGCATAAACACGTGTCGAACATCGCCAGGAAAACTAAGTTATCTTTTCAGAGCCAGGAAATATTTTACTCCGGCCCAACTTCTTCTCCTATATAAATCCCAAATTAGACTCGCGCTCGAATATTGCTCTCATGTTTGGAGCTCGGCTCGTAAACACACCCTCGACCTACTTGAGAGCATATAGAGACGAGCGATCCGCCTGATCGGGGACATGGCCCTGAAGTTGGGACTACGGTCGCTATCACATCGAAGGCGCGTAGCCGACCTCTGTCTGTTTTACAGATATTATTACGGATACTGTTCTTCGGAGATTCGTGGTATTGTACATCGCAATTCGGCTTATGTGCGTTCCACGAGAGAATCCGACGGATCGCCCAACGCTGCGGTTCATCTCCCGACGGCGCGAACATCTCTGCATCAGAATTCGTTTCGTTACAGAACGGAAAAGCATTGGAATTCCATCCCCCGCGCGGGCGTTTCCCGAGCGTTACAACATGTAACGGTTCAAAGAGAACTGAAATAGATATTTGTCGGCATCTCGGGGCGTCGACTTCTAAAGAAGTGTAAAAAAAAAAAAAAAGCTAACGACATAGTGCTTGTGAAATCGCTTTTTCTGAGAGAACTAAAAAAAATAAAATTTAAAAAAAAAAAAATTTTAAAAAAAAAATAAAATTTAAAACAAAAATAAAATTTAAAACAAAAATAAAATTTAAACAAAAATAAAATTTAAAACAAAAATAAAATTTAAAAAAAAAATAAAATTTAAAACAAAATTCAAATTCAAAAAAAAAATTAAATTAAATTTGACAAAAAATTAAATTTAATTTAAAAAAAAATTTAATTTAATTTAATTTAAGAAAAAAAAAATAAATAAAAATAAAAAATAAATAAAAATAAAAACAAAATAAAAATAATAAAAAAAAAACACTAATTAAGCCCGCGCCAAACTGAAATACCTATAGGGTTTTCCAATAGAGACTTGACAACTTTTTTCCGGAGAACGTACGTCGCATCAAATAGTCCATCGGCTTCAATTCTTAAGTCAGCTTGATCTTGTATGGGTGTAAACCAAGAACCTTACGCAAAATTCGCAATAAAGTGGTCTGGGCGATGCTCAACTCTTGAGAACGCCGTTGAATTGACTGATTTAGATCATTTACTAAAATTGTCGTGGATATCGTGATCAACAAGCACCGCCCGATAACACTATTCATCGTGTGGTGTCGAATTTTGTTGTTGAGCACCCGACAGTGGAATCAACAAAACAAGACGTTCCAAAGAACTGTTTGAAGGGGAAGGAGAGTGTCACCGAGAACGCATATGTGTCATATTGTCACTGCGCTCAGCATTTTGGTCAATGGAACCACCTTGCGGTGCATTTTGAAGGATGGATTGAATTTTTTTGTTCTCATAAAAGTAATTGTCTGCATTGCCGACAGACCATCGACGTCGCTTGGAATATGGTTAAATAGTGGCTCGAATGATTGACATTGAACCTGATTTTTGAAATCAAATTTTTATGACCGACAAAGCCCATTTCACGCTTTCTGGCGCCGTTAACAAACAAAATTGCCGCATTTGGGGAACGGAACCTACACCAGTTCCATGAAACACTATTGCTTGACCAAAAATTGACTGTTTGCGCTAAAACCGTCATTGGGCAATTTTTCTTTAGAGAAAGCGAAACAATCCGTGGGAATCGATATCGGTGGATGTTGGCTCATTATGTCTGCCCACATATGTGGTGGAAAGGTCTGAAGGTTTACTGGTTTCAACAAGCGGTGCGCTATGCCACGCTGTAAAAGAAACAATGCAGTTTCTGCAACGAAAATTCCCTGCATGTGTGTTGTCAAAAGTGGCGACATTGACTGGCCACCCAGATCTCCAGATTTGACCTCTCCGGACTTCTTTTTGTGGGGTTATTTGAAAAGCAAAGTGTACGCCAGCAAGCCTCA
Organism: Microdon myrmicae; assembly: GCA_963931805.1. Taxonomy (NCBI): domain Eukaryota; kingdom Metazoa; phylum Arthropoda; class Insecta; order Diptera; family Syrphidae; genus Microdon; species Microdon myrmicae. Next base: position 220,211,466 of record OZ007497.1, read on the forward strand.
GACCAATGACGAGTTCAAGGCAAACATTCGCGCCAAAATCATCGCTATACCGCCCGAGATGGTTGAAAAAGTGATGAAAAACACAAAAAAGAGCACATTTTGCTTTGGTCAATAGAGGCGGCCACTTGATCGATGTTGTATTCAAAAACTAGTCCAAATAAATTGGAAGGACCAAATTAAATAAAGAGCACATTTTGCTTGGGTCAATAGAGGTGGCCACTTGATTGATATTGTAATTAAAAATAGTCCAAATAAATTGTAAATAACCAAATTAAATAAAAATACCTCATATATAGAAAGCGGTTGTCTTTTTCTTAAGATATTCAATATTCACATACCGACATGGAAGGTGCCGCACCCCGTATTTGACTGTGCTACAATTTAAAGATTGTACAAGCATCAAATTATGGCGCAAGGCTAATAACCTCGCCCGGAAAAACAAATTATTATGGGCAATTTAACCAAAATAAGGACCAGATACCGGTGGAGAGACTTGATAAATAAGGCCAAGACCGGATCCCGGTTGTAGTGCCGATGATGATGATGACAAGCAACTAATTGCCAGGTTCAATTTTCATTTTTGTTAAGTTTTCAAATTGCCGAATTCAATTTTCATATTTGTCGTCATGACACAAACTTTATAGGTTTCGAAGGCGAGTAAAACTTTTTGGAGCACAATCGGGTTTATCTTCTATTTGCCGGCAGTAACAAAAACATCGTTTAAGTCAACAATAAAATACATTCAACTTCTTGATAGGGCATTTTTTCTACGCGAAACGGGCGCCCAAAAGGCATTTGAGGTATTTTTATATATAAAAAAACTGGTAATTTTATTGAACTTTTATACATACATACACATTGAATAAGCTCTGTCCTACAGATGGCATTAGTCATGTCAGACGCTAGAGGGACTGGGGAAATTACTGGGAATGGTGGCGTCTGACATAATCCCACAACAGTTCCCAAACGTTTGAAAGTATTAGGGATAATGCGAAAGCAAAGCACATAGGAACCGTATAAACTGAAGCCACCGAGAACTTATTCAAGATCCTAATAAATAACTAAATATGCAGTGGAGCCCATAAAGTGTTATTTTTAAGTGACCAGGTAAACACAGAGATTCAGTCGAAATAGTCGTCAAGTATTGAGTAGAGTTTACAATTTTTAGGTATTTGAATATCTACCGATACGGGCTTCGCTCTATTCTTTTTAACGCAGTTTCCCTTTTTGGTTTTACTCCGCCGGCTTTGATTTAAGGTACTCAGAAAACAACTTTTATGTGCGTAAATTTAAAAAAGCCTACAAGGCTAACAAACGCTACATTACCGACAATGTCTTTAACGACAAATGTACCAAACTATAAGTAAATGTAGATTCCGTAACAACACTGCCATCTTCCAGAACTGAATCAACATTTTCCTGACTTCTTTCATCTACACTACACCTAGACGGCAAAGACTTGGAATCTCTTATAGGTGAAATTTGTAAAACAAACAGCTTGGACAAAAATACCTTCTGTAAAATACACTCAACTAATATTTGATAATCAGCAGTTCCCTCTAAATGCTGCCATTCGAAAAACATCACGAACAACAACAAAAAACATTAAACTAGAAACTGGATTTTAATTTAAAACGTGGTCAAGATTTGTTGGTATTGTCATCACTCAAAGGTTAGCCCAAACTGATTCACAGGCTAGTGTGTACCGTATCGTATGTAGTACAGCATACCATATCGACCGTTTTGACCGGTTTCTGTGCCCAGTTAAATGTACTCCAAAAAGAGTCGACTGTATGCGTGTAGGAGTGTTTCAATGATGTTGTTTGACCGAAGCAGAGGGGAAACATCCATTGTGTCATGACTGCACTACGGCGACGACGGTGACTTGCGATTGTGTGATCTGTGCTAAATGCAAGTGAATAGAAGGGAGGAAAAAATAATAAAAGGGAAGGAAAGCTATTAGAAAATACAACGACGTAGTCAGAAAGCCATCCATCCAGTCTGCCTGGGTTCAGGCTTGGAATATACCCGTATATACAATATTTAGTCTCTTTTCATGACTCCAGCTACTGAGGTTTGGTTTTATGTTCTACAGAACTAAACCGCATCACATAAACCGCAATATAACTTGTATGGTTCTCTTTTGGGGCAAAGTTCTATTTTAATATAATATTTTTTTTGATTGTTCTTCTTGTCTCTTTTTTTAAATTATTTTTGTTGTGAACGTGAATGTGTATGCGGTTGTTGGGGAATATTTTTATTTTTTATTGGACGGGGGTGGAAATGAACTAAAATAAATCGTTATGAAAAAAAAAAAATTAATCAAATCTTTGCTGTCAGAAAAAAACAATGCTGGCAATGCTGCAAAATTTCATTGCGATTATTAACAAATATATATTTCACAGCTGACATTCCATTTATTTAGACTCAATGTATAGAACAAGTAAAAAAATTCGACTGCGATGCCTTAACATGTCGTGATCGTTAGTTGAAGCCCTATTTTCTAGGTTGGTAAATAGTTTCCAGTTAGATATAAGCATTGGAAATAGTTCAACTATAGAAATCGAAACTGAAAATTGTATAGGCTATCATCAAACAAGGGCATATAGAACTTTAAATCGACTATAATATTTATAGATTACGTGCTTCACTCGGCAATTATGTTCAGTATTTTCGTGAGGAATGTCACAAAGTTCTGTGAGTATTTTTTTTTATTCTCCAATTAAAACAATTCTTTACAAGTATCGATTTTATGAAGATACATTGAATATCATTAACGATGGAATAAAACATCACACATTTGAACACCATGAGTACGCTTGCCTGAATGCATCCATTATGTTACCTGTCATTGCTTTTTCACACCAATGACACGAGCACAGTGAGTTACTTAATGTAGTAGTAGTAGTAATAGTTTTATTTCATATATGGTTTGTACATTAAATTTTATAATACAATTGACAAATATTATCGACTATAATAATATATAAGAAAACTAGAAGGCATTCAGTGGTTTTATAGGTTTAAAGTAACAAAATAGGGTTGAAAGGCCCTTTACAATGGCAATCAAGTAAAATATCGATTTTTAAAGGTGCGGTGCGTATTACCGGTTCAGGAATAGTTGTGTGGTATATTCAAGAACCACAAAGCTTGCATAAAAATTTTACATTATTTCAATTAGGTACAATTTGTTAAGTCGTTTGAAGGCAAATGAAAGGATACAAACTATGATTAAACCAGAATACCAGAAATACAAGAATCTGAAGCAGCATAGTCCAGGCTGAAGAGCCACATCTTCACTCCTTTTAGAAATGCACCAGGTCTTGCCAGAGCCCTGACTGACATAGGTAACTCATTGAACAATCGGCGTGACAACACAGTAAAGAAATCACTGTAGTACGGAAATTGGGAAGTGTTAACATAAATAAATAATTACCCCTTATGTCGGAAGATTAAACGAAAATTAAGATTTCCAGACCTCAAGGAGAATATCTTCAACACTTTAAAACAATATAAGTGTCTTACAGGAAGAATATTCAGGACCGTGAACAAAGGAAAGTCAGCCAAAAACTGAAGCCTGCCATTATCGGCTTTAATGCAATAAATGAAAGGCTATGCACTCTTCGCGTGCGAGGCAAGTTTAAGAACATAACTTCCGGGTTCCTACAGGCCAATAAATAATAATAATAATAAGCCTTATAAACGTTCACGGACCTACAGAGGATGGAACTCCCGCTCACTATGCAGAGCTCGAGCTGCACAGCAGCTAACCGATGCCCTGTCCGAATATAAGGCTGACATAACAGCATTACAAGAAATAAGATGGACGTGGAGTGATGTTATTCAAAGAAACGAGTTTGACATTTATTACAGCTGTCATGCAAAACTCCATGTGCTCGGGGTAGGCTTTCTAGTCAACCAAAAACTGAAGCCTGCCATTATCGGCTTTAATGCAATAAACGAAAGGCTATGCACTCTTCGCGTGCGAGGCAAGTTTAAGAACATAAGCCTCATAAACGTTCACGGACCTACAGAGGAGTCCCCTGACGATGAAAACGAAGAATACTACGAGAACTTCGAACGGGCTCTCACTGCCTGCCCAAGATACGATGTGAAAATCGGTCTTGGTGACTTGAATGCGAAAATAGGTCGGGAGCCGGTTTTCAGGCACTACGCAAGTTCCCATAGTTTGCATGAGAACACTAATGACAATGGACTACGAGTCATCGAACTGGCCGCATCGAAAAACTTGGTCCTTGCAAGTACCAGGTTTCCGCGTAAAGCTATCCACAAAGCCACCTGGGTATCACCTGATCCAGCCACTCGCAACGTGTTGATAGATCGCCGCCACTCCTCGAGCCTGATGACGGTACAAACGTACCGAGGTGCCAACGTCGACTGGGATCACTATCTTGTTGGCACCGTTTTCTGAGCGCGGATTGCCTTACGGAAACGTATTGCATTCGCGGATAAGGTTCGAACCAACACGACTGTCTTACGCAATGAGAATACCAGTAACACCTTTGGTCATGCGTTAAGACTCGCCCTCGAAGAGCTCAACGGAGGGAGAGTAAGTCGTGGGGCCAGAATGGCGGGCGTAGAAGTGAAATGAACACGCTTTAAGAATACTGTCATTAGTACTGCCAGCACCATCTTAGGCAGTAGTCGTAGAGACCGGAGCGACTGGTTTGATGATGAGTGCAAACTAGCGACTGAATGTAAGAATGCTGCATACCGGGCAATGCAGCAGTCTCATAGCACGCGGGTACGCGAGGAGAAATACAAAGAGCTCAGAATATCTGAAAAAAGGCTTTACAGACAAAAGAAAAGTACCTGGGAAAAAAACCTTGTCTGTGAAATAGAGAAAAGTAGAGAGCGAGGTCCGCACCAGGCGCGGAAGTTCTACCAAATAATCCGCAGTATGACGCGGTACACACCATGCTGTACTTACTGCAAAGATAAAGAGGGTAATCTGATTCTGGAGCGATGGGAAGTGCACTTCAATGAATTGCTAAATCAGTCAGCTCACAGAAGAATTGGAGGCTCCACCAATGAAAGATCAAGACCAAATGCTGCCGCCACCAAGTATTGAGGAAACATTAAAAGCCATAAGACAGCTGAAATCAAATAAAGCTCCTGGAGCTGATTGCATACCAGCTGAGCTGATCAAACAAGGAGGGACAGCGTTACATCACGCAATTCATGAGATCGTGGCGCACGTATGGGAGTAAGAGGAGATGCCGGAAGATTGGCGTCGTTGTATAATTTGCCCCATACATAAGAAGGGGTGTGGCATCTCTAACAGATACACACAATTGGCAAGCAAAATAGTGAAGAACACCGAACGAAAATCGAATAAGAAAATACATCTGAGCCGTATACCAAGCGATAACATAACAATTCACATCAGTGGAGTATAGTCGAATTTAAAAATCAAATTCTAAAATCGGCCAGTAGCCTGATGGGTAACGCTTAGGTACAATTTTTGGTGATTCAAACTGTCATAGCGTCAGTTCGAATCACACGTTCTTCTTCACTATTATTTCAAACGGTATAGGGGGGTATCACACTGTGCAGCAACTATAGGGGTATAACATTGCTGAGTACCACCTATAAGATACTCTCCACTATCCTACAAGATCGGATAGCCCCATACGCTAAAGCATCACTGGTCAATATCACTGTGGCTTCATCCCAGGCAAATCAGCGATTGATCAGATATTCAGCCTTAGGCAGGCGATGGAAAAATGTCATCATTATATCATCTATTTATAGACTTTAAGGCCACCTACGACAGCATAACCAGGGTAGAACTATACAATGCCATGAGAGAGTTCGGCATTCCAAACAAATTGATACGACTTTGTAGGTTGACCATGAGCAACGTAACTAGTCAAGTAAAAATAGCGGGATTGCTGTCCGAACCAATACACATCTTTAATGGACTCCGAGAAGGGACGGTTTGGCCTGTGGCTCTGGCGTCACAACAAGTGGGACTATTGTCACCAAGTCCAGCCAGGTACTTGCCTACGCAGATGACATCGACATCATCGGTAAAACCGAATCGGCTGTACACGAATCCTTCACCCAGATCGAGCAGGCGGCACAAAAACCGGGACTGCACATTAATGAGGGAAAAACAGTAAAGTAGGAAATGTACATGGTGACAACTTCTGCGAAGAGAAGACCTAACGTTGTTCAAACTATCAGGGTAGTGGAGCACGAATTTGAAGTAGTGCAATCCTTTAACTACCTTGGGTCAATAGTATCAGCCGATAACAATATGGAAGAAGAATACGCGAACGGCTGATCAAATCCAACAAAGCATACTATGGTCTATCAAGGCTCTTTAAATCCCGAAATGTATCCAGAACATCCAAGCTACTACTGTACAAGACCATGGTCTTACCTATACTCATGTATGGATCCGAGACCTGGTTACTCAATAAAAGGCACTCTGAACTCTTAGCCGCGTTTGAGAGGAAGGTCTTAAGGAGAATTGTTGGGCCCGTATGTGAGGGAGGACGATTCCGGAAACGCTACAACCATGAGTTGTACGCGATCTACCTTGAAGCTAATGTTGTAAGAAAAATCAAACTCGGTAGACTCCGGTGAGCGGGACACCTAGCTCGAATGAACGAAGAGGAACCTGCCGGAAAGTGCTTTGTGGCAGGATGTATGGAGGGAGACAGCGCGGCAGACCTTGTCTGCGATGGAGGGATGACATAGACCAGGTCGCCCAGAGCCTGGGAGTGCCAAACTGGATGACATCGGATAGAAATCGGGACTGGTGGTGAGATTTGTTAAATAATGCCAAGACTGGATCCCGGTTGTAGTGCCGATGATGATGATGAATAGGTAGCTAGAATTCGCTTTGCGACGATTGCACGACCAAGCCATAGAGCTAACCACTTCCGATCACCTCCAATACGGAAGGGTGTTTCGATGACGGAGTCACCGAAAGGCGGGCGATTATGTTAGAAGCTATTTATCAAAAGTCCAAATCCGGAGCCAGATAAAGTCTACGGTCCGATTATTAATTTTCCCACGCGATATTGGCAACCGAATGCGACCCTCATCAACCGATCGAATTATCTCGTAACTTCGAACCAGCTACAAACGTTTCGATCCTTGGTCCGCACACGCAATGTAAACATTTTAGATTACATCACCGTGGATCCCCAGTTTATGAAAGAGAAAATTGTTCCAGTTGCGTTGTTTCTCATATATGGGGAGTATACTTGAAGTCGTCTCAGTAGAAGGTTATGTAGACATCTCGGATCTTCACAAGTTTCGTTAATTAAATTCAGTTATCAACTGCATTAAAATTACGTGGAACATTTACACTGAACGAGTGTGTCTTTCAAACGGCACTCTGCATCAAGTATTGGCGAAGTGACGTACCGGGACGCTCGATATCAAAGCAGTTGTACTTTACTAGTCAACAATATAATTCGACGATTGCTTAATTTAGGTGCTTCGTTCCTTGGTGTTTTAATGTTTAATTACAGGTATAATTCAAATAATTACACGAATCGAGTGTTTGTTAAGTGACAGAGGACCGCCAACGTGACCTATTGGCGACATCCCCCCTAACCGCAATGGGGAATAACACGTGAGTAGGCAATACCTAAAAATTTATCTGAGGAATTTAAATAAATTTAAACACAGTGAAATGACGCGTGAGTAGTCAATACCTAAAAATTTATCTGAGGAATTTAAATAAATTTAAACAGCATTTTCAAAGTCGGTGAACATAATGTTTAAAAGTAAATATCATTGCTCTCATAATACTGTGAATATACTTATACATATGGCGCAAGACTAATGACCGTGCCCGGAAAAAACAAATCATTATGGAAAATTTAACAAGCCTCGGGAATTGCTAAATAAGGCCAAGACCGGATCCCGGTTGTAGTGCCGATGATGATGATGAACATAATGTTTAAAAAAAATTATGAACCGATCTTTACTATACACACTTCTCCTAGATAAAGACGAACTTTTTTTTCCCAATGATTAGAACTTGTTTTAAAAAAAAAAAATAAGGACAAACTTTTAGGGAACTTTTTTTTCAATAATTAGAACTTGTTTTAAAAAAATCTCCAATTTTTTTATCGAAAATCTTGATTTTAAACAATTCTACAAAAAATTCAAATTTTCTTTTTTTTTCTTTTAACTTTATTGATGTGCAATTTTAAATTACCTTTTAATGATAATTAAATAAGGAAATACATTTTATTATTATTTATGGGCTTGTAAGCTGCGCCATCAAAATCTTTCATCCACCCCATCATCATCATCATCGGCACTACAACCGGGAACCGGTCTTGGCCTTATTTAGCAAGTCCTGAGGCGTGTTAAATTTTTCCATAATGATTTGTTTTTCCGGGCAAGGTCATTAGTCTTGCGCCAGATTCATCCACCCCAAGTTAGCTAATTTACTAACGGAATCTCTATTCCCTTTTCATTTCAGATGATACTGTTTCGATTTACTCGTGTAATGTCCATGATGAGTCAATTTTTTAGGACTCGAAGAAACATTGTTAATAACTTCCATGGTTATTAATATTGTTTTATAACAATAACCAGTTATCCTTCAAATGGTAATAAACTTTATGTAAAAATGTTTCAATACATAATTCAACCATTTTTTCGGAAATTAAAACAAAAATCGAGAAAAAGGTTCTTTTTCCATTCATATGATTAATGGAATAAAAAATGAGCGGAAGAATTGGTTATTTTTTCAATGTTCTCATCATATGGATCTTATGGGAGCACTTTCAAGTAAGGTATTTCAAGTAGTGCGGCGCTCTCAATTTCAATTCAATTTTTATTAAGTAGATAATACATTTATATTTTACAACTAGTATTTCAGAGTTTTATGACAACAATTCCTTTACAGCTATAATCTAGTAGTGCGGTGCTCTCAATTTCAATTCAATTTTTATTAAGTAGATAATACATTTATATTTTACAACTAGTATTTCAGAGTTTTATGACAACAATTCCTTTACAACTATAATCTTAAATCTATATAATGAAAAGTGCGGTGCTCTCAATGTCAGGCTAAAGGGGGTTTGTAGGACGATGTGGTGAAAGGGGGCTACCATAAGTTACGCGCCCCCTAATTGGTGTCTGAGCTAATAATCTAACCTGTTGCAAGACTATTACCACCCGGAAGAGGAAGGAAAACCCAGGACTGTCAGGTTGGTGCCTGAAATCTACGTTTTTTACAACCGATAAAAAATAGCCCAATCAATTTATTACTCTTCAATAAAAACCACACATCCAAGTCCCATAGATAAACTAAGAATAGATCATTTTTAGCACCATTAAAGAGATGGAGAGGTATGATTATAGTATTGCTCATTTTCAGTACCATAAAAAGTTGGAGAGGTTATAAAAATAATAATGAAGTAATAAATAATCCAATGTAAGAACAAGGGAAACAATAAAAACACCTACATTTTAAACGAAGCAAATTACTTTCACGCATTTCTAACCTTTTACAATAAAATCTATTTCCTTTATAATTCGCAATCTTGTTCACGGAAAACATTAATACAATTATTAAGTAGAAATCGTGTAAATTAAAGTGATTATGGAGAGCTAGTAAATTAAATAGTCAAAGTGGATTTACTATTTAGTCTAAAACTGTAACAATATATAACTTTTTACATAAATCTGTTACCAAGCCAATAAAAAAGGGAAAAAAAAAATAACAAAGCACTTTCCCCATCACCCAGCTGTCAGCAGGACAACGTATTATGCTCATAAACTTTCTACATAAACTACATGGTACAAAGGAATAAACACACCACACCCAAAACGTTAACATCAACAATACTGTCATTAACCCTGAAAATAGTCCTCTGAACTCGCCCCATGCATCCGATATCAGAAGCATGTATCACTTCCTTTTTAATACAACATATCTCGGCATCCCCAACAGCATGTGTTCGGAGAGCATTGCCCGACGCGACGGTGAAATGTCTAGCCATCTGGTTCAACGAACGAAGGGTGATTCTTGCCGCAAGTCCTTAATAACCATGCTTTGTTTGAAATTTCGATTTTTTTTTTACATTATTTTGCTTGAATCTGCTCAGCCCTTATTTATCACAGGTACTAGACGATAGAACAATGAAGTATTTTATATTGAAGTAGTCTTAACGCAGAGAGATAAGACCACTAAAAGTATATCTTTAAAGAGCAACGTAAAGTGTACTGATAATAGAACACGATTTCAAGAGACAAAGGATATGATAGATTGCGAAAGGTTATGACGTCGTGAGAAGTGTTACCACCGGAAGCCTACACGACAAAAGACAAGTTATATATTTCCGCTGCTCATGGGTGGGCAAATTCTTCCCACTGATTGCGTCAACCATTGGTTGGGTTTGCAGATGTTTTGATTCGAAAAAAGCAGATAAATACTGACCTATTTCAATGGGGCAAGGTTGAGTCTAACCAGAAGTAACCAAATTCCTAGAGAGCTCTAGTAACAGTGTTTTATAAGATAATTCATTAATTTTACCTTTAAAGCAACATTTATATGTATATCGGTCACTTGAAGGGAAAAGACTGCAAACTGTTTCTTTGGAATTGCTTGCCCATTACCCTATCCTACAGACACTCCATACTACCACTTGATAGTATTACTTGTCTATTATAACCCCAGTTTACCCCGCTGTAGTGGTGGTCGACGGTATCGTTGAGACGTAAGCTCATGTTGAGACTCTGTGCGATTAAAGAAGTTAGAAGAATAAGTTAAAGAAGAACAAGCTTACTATTTGGCCCTTTAAGGGTACATTCCGGTTTGTTCGGTTCAAAAAATCAATTTTTGTTTGCTTTATTGATAGTTTTATACTTCAAAAATAATATGTTAAAATTTGGAAACGAAATCTTAGGCGGTTCCAAAGTTATAGGTCATTAAAGGGTCGGGTCTCCCGCGGATACAAATTCGTATCATAGGTGGCAGCTACCGTGTATTTAGAAAGATGCAGACTTTCCATTTATGGGCATTAATTTGCTTCGCTGTTGGCTTGGGCCAACTGCCACTTCTTTGAATATGTCGCAATCTTGTGCGACTGAACAACATGTTCATATGCGGTAATGGATAGTCGCTCGTGTGTATGTTGTTTTTACATTCGGGCGTACTGCGGGTGACCTGCGATTGCCTGAGTTTTAGTTAGTTTCATATATATGAAACTAACTTGCCCGTTGCACGGTGCTTGTGGTTTTTTCTTGTTTGGTGACTATGGAAGATCTTCCCACCGGTGACGTCGCGGGGTAGGTATTTTTGATGTTTCTCTGTTTCTTTTTCATGAGGAGGAAAAAGTATTTAGTGTAAATGTGGTCTCAGAGCGTGCAGTGCTCGCGTTTAGGCGTTCGTTTCATACGTTTTTCAACGGTAAATTTTTCTAACATAATGTTTAAAAACGTTAAAGGCTCGCGTAAGTCAGGGGTGCGTCCAGGGAGTCGATATAAAAAACGAAAAGGATTATTGGGAACTGTAAATGAACTGGAAACGGAGTATGCGACTACATCGGCACAAAAATTAGCTACATCGCCCGACTTCGCTCCAACGGTCACAATGATGGCAGCATACGTGATGTTACATTTTTCTCAGTTTTTTCCGAACTTTCAAACAGTATAAAGTGTAAAAACTGTGACGGTTCGATAAACTTTTCAAAAAAATCTGAGAAAGGCCTAGGATTCAAACTGATCGTCGAATGCAACTGTGGTGAGAGGGTCATCGAGTCCTATCCACGAATCGCCAACAAAGCTTACGAAATTAATCGTAGAATAGTATTTGTAATGCGCATCTTGGGTGTCGGGTTACATGGGTTACATTGTTTCACTTCACTGATGGATATTGGCGAATTTACGAAACACATCTACTACGCTGCTCTCGATAATGCACACACCGCTTGTATGGGCGTTTTTTCTTCCGTGATAAAAAAGGCTAGCAAAGAAGAAAAAGAAAAAACTGATAAGAGTGAAGATAAAAAATTTACTGCTTCTGGAAGATGGTAGTTGGAGCAAAAGGGGTCATACTGCTAATTATGGCGTTATGACATTGGTCGGCAACAAAACAAACAAAGTTCTCGATCTTACTGTGAAATCGCGTTATTGCCAAGGCTGCAACCGTATGAAAACAAAGAAAGGCACCTCTGAATATGATACTTGGTGGGATGAGCACGAACCAGTTTGCACATTGGATCACAATGGAAGTTCGGGTGAAATGGAATCTGACGGAATGTTAGAGATGTTCGAGCGCGCTTTTGATCTGCACGGCCGTATTTACGAAAGGTACGTTGGAGACGGGGATGTAAAAATAATGAATGCGTTGCAGAAATCATTTCCAAATGTAAAGGTCGAGTGTATCAATCACGTGGGAAAGCGAATCGGTTCGCAATTAGGCGGTGTCATAAAAAAAGCAGAAAAAAAACAGACCAATTAGGAGGAGCTGGTCCTGGCAAACTTACGGGAAACATGATAACAGAACTGACGACTTATTACGAACTTGCGATTAGACGCAATTCTCACTCTGCTGAAGAAATGGCGAAAGAAATTTGGGCAACATACTACCACAAAATATCAACCGATGAAAATCCGCAACATCAAAACTGTCCAGAGGCCTCGGAGTCATGGTGGAAATGGAAACGCGCGGAAGCTGCGAATGAGCTGTCAAAGTTCCACCACGACAAACCTCCCTTGGAACCTAAAGTACGAACAGCTATTTACCCAGTTTGCGTAAAACTGACAGATCCCGATTTGTTAAAAAAATTCGAGGGAGGTTTCACGCAAAATAACAACGAAAGTTTCAATGTTACTATCTGGCAAATGGCGCCAACAAACACATACAGTGGTAAGAAAATCATTGAAGTTGTGGCTCTTACGGCAGCTTGTATGTTTAATGAGAGGTTTTTACCTAATGCAAGTCATGGGCATCAAAATTGGGTACGCTGCGAGTGTTTGCGAACGAGAGGGACAGAGATCGGCTGCAAGACGCTGACCGCAGCCTAGTATACAACTCGCACGAGGCACGAACAGCGAGGAAAAAGGCGAAAATGCAACTGGAGGACCAATTCGAAGTCGTGGAAGGAATTGTTTATGGTCCAGGAATAGATGTCTAGCTGTTAGTATAAAAAATCCCGATGATTTCATGCAAAAAATCACTTTTATCTTTTGTCTAATTTATCTCCAAACTTTGAATGCGTTTTTCTCGAAACGACTTTTTTCAGTGCGGTGTAAGCGATAATATGAAAACGGTGCATGCGATTCTTATGAAGATTCGCACACATATTTTTAACAAGCACACGCAAATTGTGAGTGAATTACTTTTTTATTTATTTATTTATTTTTTTTAGTTATAACTAAAAAATAGAGTAAAAAAGGGCCGAAAAATCAATTTTTTTTTCAATAGTCCGCCATTTTGTTGTTTTTTACCAATTTTAAATTTTTTTTCACTCACATTGGGCTAAATGTATTTAAGTTCAATAAACTTTTTGCACTTTTCGTATTTTTTCACCGGGGACGAAAATAACCCTTACACGAGCAGAACGGACGGCTAACGGGGGGGGGGGGGGGGGGGGGGGGCGTCCCTGGTTCCGGAGTGACTCGACAAAATTTACAAACGTAGTCGAACGATGAATAAAATGTTTAAAAAAATTGTTGTTATATCTTTAATACTTTCTCTTTAAAAAAATCATGAAAATAACCTATTTTTTGACCCGACAAACCGGAATGTCCCCTTAAAGCCCAGCTGCCCGGTGAAATACTACTCAATTAGAGTATAGGTTTCGTTAAATGGTTGGGAAAAATTCGTGAGCATCTTTCGGAGCTTGGCAGATGGATTCGGTCGAAAAAAAATTAGAAACTCAGAACGCTTTCCTGGGAGAAGTAAAATAAAAAAAATCACATTCTCACGGAAGCGCACTCTTCCTCCGATGCATCTCTATTTCCTACTTCATCAGCGGATAACATCTGTTTAATCGGCACACATCATGGGCGCTTTATGTGTTACGAAGCTAAATTTTCACTTACATATCGATGACATAATCCTTAAGAGCCAATTCTGTTCCAAAAATGTTTAACGCTGCCCTAAACAAATTTTTTTATCCTTATGCGGTCAATTCTGATCTCCTTACCGTACATCTCACATTTGCAGAATCGAGAGGATCCAACGTCACTTGTTGCGTTTTGCCTTTCGAGAACTGAGTTTGGAAAACCTTTGATTCTGTCTCCTTACACAAGCCATCTCAAACTAATAAACATGCATGAAGAGCCTGGAATTCCAGTGTAGAATGTCCTCATTCACCGTTTTCTGTCAGGTTCGGATGACTTCTTTATCCCGTTTCATGACATCCCTACAACTTGCATAACTCCCGTGTCTTCTACTTGACCACCCGTCATACCACTTATGGCTCTAAAAAACCTATCTTGCCAATTCTTATCTCACTTCTTTTGACTTTAACCTCATCACTTTTGCTCTTAAACTTCGTGAATTGCTAGACTCTTCTAATACACCTGTGGGGGTTCCCTATACTACATGGAGAACCAACCCACAATTCCATATCTCATTTCGACCGCTTTCAGCGCGTCATTTCTAACAGAACACACACAATATACAAGCAAATAGTGAAGAACACCGAAAGGAAATTCGAATAACCAAAGCATCAGAGCCATATACCATAGCGATAACATAACAATTCCACATCAGTTGAGTGTACTTGAGTTTAGAAATCGAATTCGTACACGCGGTTGTGGCCTGATGCGTTGAGCTTTGGTTCTATCTTTTAGTGATTCTAACCGTGGTAGCGTCGGTTCGAATCACACGCTCTTCACTATTGTCACAAACACTATAACTGTGGCGACCCCACGTGATCTGTCTTGATCGTGATTTGGTGCCCTTTGATCATGTGCCGGAAGTATTTCACTGCGCTGTATATAGCTAGTAACTCCTTGTCATAGGCGCCGTAACGTCGCTGGGGTGGGTTCACTTTCTTTGAGAAGAAACCCAACGGTTCCCATTTCTCGTTGTACTCTTGCTCGAGTACGGCCTCAATTGCGATGTCGGACGCGTATGGACAATGGGGCTCCTTCGATAGCCGTGCGGCATGAGGAATCAGTCGAGAAATTGGACCCACGTGCCTGTGGATACGTGGGGTTGAGAACGCCCGTATGCATGTCCCCTTTAGCTGGACGGAAAGGTAAATTGGGCCTTTGGCGGATTTTTGTCTAGTAGTCTGAAGTGTTCCGCCGAATACTGTCCACAAATCATCAAATGTTTTTATTTTTAATAATATTTTGTCACGAATTTTCAACATTTGCTACGATTTGCTGATATCCTTTTAAATTACTTTGTGATTAAACTAAAAGATGATAAGATAAAATATAGGAGAAACGTTCTTTATTTGCTCTTTTCTTTCTTTACACACAATGTTCGGCTTATACACACGAAACGGACATCGGAAGACAACTTTTCTTCTTTTTTTTTACTATGCACACTGGGATTAACGGATGTGTTCTAATTTCCACATACATTTATATTACGACCACGAAATTGACTTTGTACACATGGAAGTTAATACTGACACACGCGCGACGTTCTGTCGTTGCCTTTTTCCGTCCAACTTCCCCGTTGAGATTCTCAATGTAGACTGAATTAAAAAATTCTTTTGGGGATGATTCTACTCACCCCACCGTTCTCTTTTCCGCTTTTCTCTTAATCGAGAATCTCTCCACCAGGGAAGATCGCACTCTTTTTTTGGTCCTGCGGTTTTCCGTTTCATCGCAGGCCAGATGTGCGGATGCATCCACACACACAGACGCGGAGGTTGCTGCCTGTGTGGCCGTAGATCTTCCTGGGATCGCCAGAATTTTCTCTCATTCTGTTGAGTTGCTTTTGTATACATTCGGGTGTGTGGTTTATTCTTGGCGATCCTGGGATCGTGGTAATTATCGTTGGTTTTGATAATTGTAATTGCTTTGCCCTATGGGAACAGCGTTTTAGTTTATTGCTGTTTCTCCGCAATGGCATTTGTTTAGGCGAAGTGCATTGTGGTAGGGTCAAAGGTTTAGCCGATGGATTGTTTTACGACAATTTGCTTATCTCCAGGGATTTGATGTTTGTCGCCATCTGGCGCAGCTGTGCCAACCACTTGTGTTTATCCAGCTAATGGATCGGTACACAATTTCTATACTGGGTCGTGTCCTTCGATCGCCGTGCAGGGGTAGGGAAATTGTTCGGGACTTGGATCCCACGTATCTGTGGATACTTGGGGTTGTTGACCACGGTATGGATGTCGCCTTTGGTCCGGTGAAAAGGTGGACATTGGGGGCACGTGAAGTTGTCATAGGTGAGTATGTTCTTGGTGGAACGAAGGTATCTCAGCCTATGGTGATTTGTGCGGTTCGTGGAACTGCCACAGGCACACGTGTCTGCGGCCACGTGGGGTTGAGGACACGGTATGTATGTCCCCTTTAGCTAGGCGAAAGGTATTTATTCTCACAGTGGTTTGTGCGGTTCGTAGGACCACCACAAGTACCTTTACGTTCTACTTTAACTTATTTGGTAATAATATAACAAGACCAACGCTCGACCGGGAAGGTTATGGCCCCCGGTTTTTGGGATGCGCATGGCATAATCTTCATCGATAACCGACAGAAGGAAAGAACAGTCACATGAGAGTATTATGCAGCGTTATAGGACAAGCTGAAGACGAAATAAAGAACAACGGCTCCATATGGCGAAGAAAAGAAGTTCTGTACCACCACGATAAGGCACCGTTACACGTCCTTGAAAGCGATGAACAAATTGTACCAATTGCGATTTGAATTGGTTGAACATCCACCGTATTCACCAGACTTGGGCCCCAGCGACTATTATCTGTTCCTGAACCTTAAGCGGTGGCTCCAGACAAAGAGATCCAGATCGAATAAGGAAGTCATCGTGGAAACCGAGGTGTATTTAGAAGGCCTGGACGTTTCGTACTACAGAAGGGACATCGAAATGTTGGAAAGACGCTATACCAAGTGTATCGCCATCGAGGGCAACTATGTTGGGGAATAAATATAATTTTGCCCCAAAAACGCTTGTTATCATCAAAACTCACAGGAATTTTTAGCCTACGTAGTACT
This sequence comes from Microdon myrmicae, assembly GCA_963931805.1. Lineage (NCBI taxonomy): Eukaryota > Metazoa > Arthropoda > Insecta > Diptera > Syrphidae > Microdon > Microdon myrmicae. The sequence continues at coordinate 220,228,614 of OZ007497.1, forward strand.
ATATACAGTTGTGGAAAAAACAATAGAAACAAAGGTTTAGATAACGATCAACAATCAGTAACTGCGTACAATTTGGTTTTTCTTCGACACCAATTCTATACCCGAATCGTACCTAACAATACTTTGATCATCATCATCATCGGCACTACAACCGGGAACCGGTCTTGGCCTTATTTAGCAAGTCCTGAGGCTTGTTAAATTTTCCATAATGATTTATTTTGTCTGGGCAAGGTCATTAGTCTTGCGCCAGGGGCTCCCCTACGGGGAATCGAACCCCGGTCTCCCGGGTGACAGACGGGTATACTAACCACTATATATCGAGGAGCCCAACAATACTTTGATATGGTGCATCAATTTGCTCTTATCAGTTTTTTGTTTTCGCCTAGTAGTAAAAAATGCAAGCGAAAGGGATATTTTGCCTAGAAAAAATAATAGAAACAAACTATCACCACAGTCTGCAATCGTGATTGTGAAGTAAACTACTGGTTCGTCTTTATTGAAATCTTCGTAAATTTGTTAGACTTGTGTTTTAGTGTTTGTTAGAAAAAAAAAACAATAAAAATAAAATTTTTTGAAAATGGGTCGTGGACTACATTGCACTAGTTCCGATCGTGAATTGATAAAAAAAAATTAAGAAATGACGAGAAAACAATGGATGAAATAGTTAAGCTAATGAAGTGCTCTAAGAAAAAAATATTCACAGCTCTTCATTCAGGTCCCAAAATGGAAACCAGAGGCAGAAAAAGAAAAACAACCTCACGATTTGACAAACTGCTAATCCGACTATCCAAGAACAAGCCGTTTTTTTCTTGAACGGAATTAAAAAATAACTTAAACGCACCTTGTGCGAGTCGTACAATTAGAAACAGACTAGTAGAAGCGGGTTCGGTTCACTTCCTTCCACCAGCATCACAAAGACAAAGTTCCAACGTGCACTAAAGAAAAGCACAAACAGGAGAAATAAAACTGTTCGCCACGACGCGACAACGCGGAAAAAAAATTAAACACAGGATTCCTTTTGTTTATTTTTATTTATTTTACGGTAGCACTGCGTGAAAGTTACAATGTGAAGTCAATAAAAACACAATCTTCGAAGACTGCAGCAAATATAATATTCGACATGGTGGTTGCAAACACTTAGTATACCCGCCTGTCAAGCGGGAGACCGGGATTCGATTCCCCGTCGGGGAGCCCCTCGCGCAAGACTAATGACCTTGCCCGGAAAAAACAAATCATTATGGAAAATTTAACAAGTCTCAGGACTTGCTAAATAAGGCCAAGACCGATTCCCGGTTGTAGTGCCGATGGTGATGATGATGGTTGCAAACACTACACTGTACGTGGGAAATGCGAGTTATGTCTATGAGGCACATGACTTTTACTTATTTTATTGTTCTTTTTTTGTTCCTAAATTATTACACGCACGCGACTCGGTGATTTTTCGCGTCTCCGTGCGCACCGGAGAGCGGAAGTCGGCATGACCGTGGCGATCAGCGGATGGTAAAGGACTCAGCGTTAATCATCTCGTGCAGAGATGATTCGCTTATGGGGTGAGTTTTTGGTGTGGTGGGAGATATCCTCTCCACTTCTTTTTATAATTTTTCAGTCATATTCTTTTTCCTCTCCTGTTCCTCGTATCATTTTGAACGTTCTTGATTCTTGTCATATCTGTTCTCTCATTTTTCTCAGATTTTAATTTTCCTTTCTTCTCTCTACTCCCATTTTTCTCTCCTCTTTTCTATCTGTTACATCCTCACTTACTCACTCATTCCCATTATGCCTTGTGGCAACTCAACATGTGGGGTTAATGACGATAATGCTGACTTTATCAAGTGTAATGGCATATGTTTTGTATTTATGGTGCATATGCACATAAAGTAACTATTTTTAGGAATTCTATTTAGCGCGTTGAAAGCATTAAATGTCCTTGTAAAGGGAAATGTTTCAGGTATGCCGGGTGGAGATTGCGGAGCAGGTGTGGGAAATTAAAATTTGCCTGGGGTACTTGAAAAGGTAGAAGGAATTCTTATAGGAAATTTGTATGCGAAGGGATGCATGAAAGGCAAGTTTTCTTTTCCAGGGACTTTTTAGATTAAGAATTTGATCTCATTAATGCGTGAAGCATTTAAGATGCTAATGTGGTTGCATTAGTGAAATTAGGAGATTGGGTGCAAGTTATGGGGTTTTTTTTAGGAAAGCGAACCGTGGGGTTTGGGGGAACCGCCGCAGGTCTTCTGGAAGAAGTCCCAGAAAAGTTCCATACTTGAGCAAGAAAAATATAGAGCAGAGACTCGTTTTTGCCAAAAACCCCTCCACCGTGCGAATTGGAATAACATCTTATGGTCGGATGAAATCAAGATTAATTTGTTTGGTTCCGGTGGAAAAATGTACGTCAAACGACCAATGAACTCAGAGTTCGATCCAAAGTATACAAAAAAGACAGTGAAACATGATGGAGGCAATTTAATGATTTGAGGGTGCTTTTCAGCATCTGGTGTTGGTCCAATTTTTCTTATAAAGGACAACATATGTGCTAAAGATTATGTAGAAATCTTAATCACCATTATGCTACCATTTTCTGAAAAGGACATGCCCATTAAATGGGAGTTTATGCAGGATACTGAACCCAAGCACACCTCAAAATTGGCTAAAGAATGGTTTCTTCAAAACAAAGTCGATGTTATGGAGTGTCCATTGCAGTCCCCTGATCTAAACCTGTTGTGGATCAGGCCTAAGCTGCGTGCTCTATGCGATTGCGTTACGGGTAAAAGACAAATGAATTCGCACCTACATCTGACAGTTACACCAGACCGAGTGCGCCTTTTGCTTCAACATGACGTAACACTTGAATTGTTTTTATACTAATCACTGTTAAGTTCCTTTTAAATAAATAATATCTTTCGTACGAGTAGTCGCCCGTTCATTTCATTTCCTGCTACAACAAAACCCAATAGAACACCAATGGGGCATTCTTAAGCGCAAGATCGGAGACTGAAAAGCCAAATATAAGGAAGAACTTTGGTCCAAAATAAAAGATGAATGGTACTCTATACCACCCGCGACTTGTACCAACTAGTCAATTCCATGGGACGAACATGCGAAGCAGTCATTAAAAACAAAGGTGCAACGACTAAGTATTAAAAGGATATGAAACACTTTTACTGTAAATTAATTCTTCACAAAACACAAACAAAAAACTAATTTGTTTCTATTAATTTTTCCAGGCAAATCCAAGGAAAACCCGAATAAATATTTTTTTTCACTATTTCTCGTTTTTTTTTTTATTAAAAATTTAGTATTTCTTTTATGTATTACAGTGCACCAAATCTATTAGTATATTTTTAATTCTAATTTTTCCCCAAATACATTTTGTCTTAACGATTAATGTCGAAGACCGAGCTTGTTTCTATTATTTTTTCCATCACTGTATAAAGTTCTTTGAAGAGCTGGCGTCTCCCCTTCCTATTATTGCCGATTCAGCAGCTTAATGGTACGGACACAGTCATTTCGCCACTTACCAGTTAACAGGCTCACTTATTTCAGGATCTAAAGGATTGACTTCGCTTCCTAAACCAACCGATAGTAGCAAGTCACGAATGCACACCGCATGACTGTCATTCCTTGTCATTCCACATCAGTATATTACCCAGCCTCATCTACTCTGGACGTATCTATGGCTTTGATACAAAATGAAATCTTGGTCTTAAATACTCGAAAATAACAGAACAAAATTCTGATACCACACAGAGGCGACAGTTTCTAGTATATGTTTTTGTTAATAATAAATGAATAACAAAATAAACACTTTCTCGCCACCATTTTCCGAAGTGCCTTCCATTTTCTGGTTCTTAGTTCCCTTTAGTGAGAGCGCTGGCTGCATGCCCTTAATAATTAAGTAGCTCTACCCTTACACTCAAGTAGTAGTTAATTGCGCACACTTGTGTTATTTTTTGCCTAACTTGCTATTTCACCCGTATAACAATTTACAATATTAATTGACCTAAGAAACGATGTTATCTCTGCTTGCCCCAGTTAACGATTATAGATTCTTCAGAAATGCGCCGATGCCAGTAATTAACCCAATTAAAAAAATAACTATCGACTGCTCAATAAAATATTTTACACGTACATGTTATAGTCGGTGGACTTTAAGTCGAATTACTAAGTATTTTAAATATTGTTGGGTAATAAATATAAATAATCTACGGACAAACGTCGGATCTATACGTTATCGAATTGTGGCGTAAGCCTGTGTTATGGAATGATTAGAAACATTTACTGATGGTTTTTGTAAAACAAGGCCGTTTCGAGAAATGCTCAAAATCGACTTTCATTTTGTTTGAATCTCTCCACTTGAACAAATTGATGTGGATACTCCGCAAGTAGTATAGATACATCTAACCATCACAGCTTAGTAATAAATCAAGGTATTAAAAACGAGGGTTTAGAGAACAAAAACAAATATTGATCATCGAAAATCACTTTATTGTTTTTCAAAATATTCCCCATGAAGATCTATACACTTTTGCATGCGTTTGAACCAATTGTCGAAGCACTTTTGCCACTCTGATTGAGGTATCTCCAACACATGCATTCTGAATGCAGCAACCGCTTCTTCAGGTGTCGAAAAACGTTGACCTCTCAGTTTGTTTTTTACGTACGGGAATAAAAAGGAGTCATTCGGTGCCAAGTCAGGACTATACGGCGGATGACCCATCAAATCGATGTTTTGGGTGCTCAAAAATGCAGTTGTCGCAGCCGATGTGTGAGAGCTCGCATTGTCGTGGTGAAGAGTGATCCGTCTTCGGCGGTTGGTTTTCCTGATTTCTTGGAAGACAACTGGCAAACAAATGGTTGTGTACCACTCAGAATTGACTGTTCTGCGTTGTTCTAGTGGTACGGTTGCGACATGTCGTTTTTTCCGAAAAAACAGGCGACCATTTGCTTGGAAGTGAATGAACGACCTTCTCGAAATTCATCTTGGAGTGAACTACGACCACGATTGAATTCACCATACCATCGATAAACACTGGTCCTTGATGGAGCTTCATCGCCAAAAATTGAATTAAGTTCATCCACGCACTGTTGCGCATAATAATCGCACGAAAATGTTGACGATTTAATTCCATTTTTGGGCCGAGATGAATCTTTTAAGTTACTGTAAACAACACAAATAGCGCTCGTATGTCAAAACGTTCTGAGTGCGTATAACCTCAAAAATGTCCAACTTTACGACAGAGCTGTCAATTGCCGGATTGCAACACTAGGGTTTCCAAATCCCGAAACATAAGAGACAACCCTCGTAAAAATGTTTGGCTATAAATTCAGAAACTTACAGAGCAACCACTGAAATATACTTTTTTATTGTTGGGTTATTGGTTTCATACAAATCATACTGGAGGCACTTGGACCCGCAGTACTACGTCACACAAGCATCAATTAATGAGGCGAACTGTACTTCTGAGAAGTGTTAGTTGAATTTTCTGCGATCACTTTTAGTCAGCTTTTTAAACGAACTTAAGGGGTCGTCTGTAAACTATGTAGCACTTTCCCCATTAAAATATTGAATATGAGAGTTGTTATTGGATTCCCAATGGAAATGCTGGGCATGCAACTAGATTTTAAATGAACAACGGAAACTTCGACTAGACTTGTACTAAGTGTAATAAATAAGGCTCCCGCTTGCACTTCATTTATTCATTCATTCATTCGAGTATGTGCATCGATTTTAGATTCCGAATTGATATATTTGGAGTGGGATCCATATTTAGAAACCCAATGGAAAATGAGTATGGGAGTCGATTTCAGATTCCAAATTCAGACATTGGGTCTTAGATCCATTTTGGGAGATTTCTTCTCAATCTTGAGATGAACCCACAAAACTTGGATACAATTCTATTGGATATTGTACTTTTCTTTTGATCATCATCATTGGATATTGTACTTTTCTTTTCATCATCATCATCGGCTCTACAACCGTGATCTTGTCTTGGACTTATTTAGCAAGTCTCTTCACCGGTCCGGATATCGAGCCGATGTCATCCAGTTTGCCACTCCCAGAGTCTGGGCGTCCTGGTCTGCGTCACCCCTCCATCGCTGTCGCGTTCCATACATCTTGCTACAAAGGACTTACCGGGCAGGCTCGTCTTCGCTCATTCGGACTAGATGTCCCACCCACCATAATCTACCGAGCTTGATTTTGCTTATAACGTTAGCTTCAAGATAAATCGCGTACTACGCATGGTTGTAGCGTCTCTGGAATCATCCTCCCTCATATACGGGGCCAACAATTCTGCTTAATACCTTCCTTTCGAACGCAGGTAAGAGATCAGAGTGCCTTTTACGAGGGTGTTGCCGGAAAAGTTTCCGACTTCAATGTGAAGATAGCAGCACTCCTCAATAAAAGCTAGTGCATGTAGTTGTGCATTTTTTGACATGGCATAAACACGTGTCGAGTATCGCCAGTTCAGCCTCAGGAAAACTGAACTATCTTTTTAGAGCCAAGAAATATTTTACTCCGGCCCAACTTCTTCTCCTATATAAATCCCAAATTAGACCCGCGCTCGAATATTGCTCTCATATTTGGAGTTCGGCTCCTAAACATACCCTCGACCTACTTGAGAGCATACAGAGTCGAGCGATCCGCCTGATCGGGGACTCGGCGCTGACGTCGGGACTACAGTCGCTATCACATCGAAGGCGCGTAGCCGACCTCTGCCTTTTTTACAGATATTATCACGGGTACTGTTCTTCGGAGATTCTTGATATTGTTCCACGCAATTCGGTTTATATGCGCTCCACAAGACAATCCGGATCGCACCCGTTTGTGGTTCATCTCCCGACTGCGCGAACATCCCTGCATCAGAACTCGTTCCATTACAGAGCGAGGAAGCTGTGGAACTCCCTTCCCACACGAGTGTTCCCGGAGCGTTACAACCTGCAACTGTTCAAATAGAACTGCAACAGTTATTTGAGGGCATCCCTGGGCGCCCACTCGCCGCCATTGGTTCGCTTTTCCCGAGAGAAGTGAAATAAAAAAAAAATAAAAAAAGTTTCTCACCCAAATTTCAGTCATTTTGGATGCGTCGCTTTTATTTGACAGTCGTTTGAGTGAGTCGATGTGAGTGTTTTTGTGAAAATGGACAAAATTGAGTATCGAGCTGTCATTAAATTTTTGAAAGGCAATACGTCTACGCAAAGCAAAGATGTGTTGGACTCTGTGTATGGGGACCCTCCACCATCATTTATCACTGTGAAATTTGGGGCAGCTGAATTTAAACGTGGCCGTGAGAGCTTGGGAGACGACGAACGTTCGGGGCGCCCAAAAACTGCAGACGATAACATCGGTAAAGTTCACCAAATGGTGCTAGACGACCGCCGAATTAAGGTGAGAGGGATAGCAGAGGCTATGAAAATGTCCAAAGAACGTGTTTCTCACATATTAACTCAAGATTTAGGCATGAGAAAGCTGTCCGCGCGTTGGATGCCGCGTTTGCTCACGTTAGACCAAAAACGTGTTCGAATCAACATTTCCAACGCTCTGTTGGCGCAGTTTAGGCACAATAAACCCGAGTTTTGGCGCCGATTAATTAATGTCGATGGGCTCCTCGATAGTATAGTGGTTAGTATACCCGCCTGTCACGGGGGAGACCGAGGTTCGATTCCCCGTCGGGTGGCCTCTGGCGCAAGACTAATGACCTTGCCCGGAAAAAACACATCATTATGGAAAATTTAACAAGCTTCAGGACTTGCTAAATAAGGCCAAGACCGGTTCCCGGTTGTAGTGCCGATGATGATGATGATGATGAAACTTGGATACACCACTATACGCCCGAAAGAAACATACAGTCAAAACAGTGGACTGCAAAGAGGGAATCGGCTCCAAAAAAAAGGCAAAAACGGTTTTTTTGGGTGGAAAAGTGATGGTGACTGTTTTTTGAGATAGTCATGGAATTATCTTAATCAATTATCTTCAAAAAGGAAAAACCATTACAGGAGCATACTACGCATCATTACTTGACCAACTGAAGGCAGAAATTGCGGAATAAGGTCACATTTGCAGAAAAAGAAAATTCTGTTTCATCAAGACCACGCGCCGTCTCACTCCTCAGCGGTTTCCATGTCGAAAATCCACGAATTACGGTTTGAACTGCTTGACCATCCGCGTTACTCACCAGATCTAGCCCCAAGCGATTTCTTTTTGTTCCCTAGTCTAAAAATTGCGTTCGGAGGACAGAGATTTTCGTCATATGAGGAGGCCACCTTCGTGAACGGTTATTTTGCAGAAAAAAACTCCGAGTACTATTTGGATGGGTTAGAGATGTGGGAGCGTCGCTGAGAGTAGTGTGTAGAGTTACAAGGAGACTATGTAGAAGAATAAAAATAAATTTTAAGAAAAAATTTCTTGTATCTTAGTTAGGTCGGAAACTTTTCAGTCCACCCTCATGTTGAGCACCCAGGTCTCGAATCTATATATGAGTACTGGTACGACCATGGTCTGGTACAGTAGTATCTTGGATGTTCTGGATACATTTCGGGATTTAAAGAGCCTTGATAGACAATAATAGGCTTTGGTGGATTTGGTCCGCCGTTCGGGTATTTCTTCTTCCATATTGTTATCGGCTGATACTATTGACCCGAGGTAGTTAAAGGATTGCACTACTTCAAATTTGTGCTCCACTACCATGATAGTTTGACCAACGTTAGGTCTTCTCTTCGCAGAAGTTCCCACCATGAACTTAGTTTTCCCCTCATTAATGTGCAGTCCCAGCTTTTGTGCCGCCTGCTCGATCTGGGTGAAGGAGCCCTGTACAGCCGAATCGGATCTACCGATGATGTCGATGTCATCTTCGTAGGCAAACATCTAGCCGGACTTGGTGACAATAGTACCTCTAGTTGTGACGCCAGAGTCACGGATTGCTTTCTCCAACACCAGGAGAAAGAGCGGGCAGGCCAGACCGGGCAAGCCAGACCGTCCCCTTGTCGGAGTCCATTGAAGATGGTTATTGGTTTGGACAGCAATCCCGCTATTTTCACTTGACTAGTTACGTTGGTCATGGTCAACCCACAAAGTCGTATCAATTTGTTTGGAATGCCGAACTCTCTCATGGTATTATATAGTTCTACCCTGGCTATGCTGTCTTAAAGTCTATAAATAGATGATATAATGGGATATTAAATTCCAGACATTTTTCCATCACCTGCCTAAGGGTGAATATCCGATCAATCGTTGATTTGCCTGTGATGAAACCACAGTGATATTGGACAACGATGATTTTAGTGTATGGGGCTATCCGGTCTTGTAGGATAGACGAGAGTATCTTATAGGCGGTACTCAGCAATGTTATACCCCTATAGTTGCTGCACACTGTGATATCTCCCTTCGTATGTATGGGGCAAATTATTCCGGGACGCCAATCTTCGGGCAACTCCTCTTGCTCTCATACGTGCACCACGATCTCATGAGTTGCGTGATGTAACGCTGTCCCTCCTTGATCGATCGCTTCAGGTGGTATACCATCAGCTCCGAGGGCTTTATTTGATTTGAGCTGTCTTACGACTTTTACTGTTTCTTCAATGCTAGGTGACGGCAGCATTTGGTCTTGATTTTGCATTGGTGGCGCCTCCAATTCTTCTGTGAGCTGACCATTTAGCAATTCATTGAAGTGCACTTCCCATCGCTCCAGAATGCCTTCCGGATCGGTGATCAGATTACCCTCTTTATCCTTGCAGTAAGTGCAGTGTGGTGTGTACCGCTACTGCGAATTATTTGGCAGAACTTTCGCAGCTGGTGCGGACCTCGCTCTCTACTTTTCTCTATTTCACAGACAAGGTTTTTTCCCTTCACTTTGCTTTATTCTGTGGAGTCTTTTTTCAGATCTTCTGAGCTGTTTGTATTTCTCCTCGCATACCCGCGTCCTATAAGACTGCTGCATTGTCCGGTATGCAGCATTCTTACGGTCAGGCGTTAGGATGCACTCATCATCAAACCAGTCGCTCCGATCTCTATGACTACTGCCTAAGATGGAGTCGGCAGTACTAATGGCAGTATTCTTAAGGCGTGTCCATTTATCTTCTACGCCCGGCATTCTGGCCCCAGGACTTACTCTCCCTCCGTCGAGCTCTTCGAGGGCGAGTCTTAACGCATGACCAAAGGTGTTACTGGTGTTCTCATTGCGTAATGCAGCCGCGTTGATTCGAACCTGATACGCGGATGCAATACGTCTCCGTAAGGCAATCCGCGTTCGGAAAACTACACCAACAAGATAGTGATCCGAATCAACGTTGGCACCTCGGTACGTTCGTACCGGGATCAGGCTCGAGGAGTGGCGGCGATCTATCAACACGTGATCAATTTGGTTGCGAATGGCTTCATCAGGTGATACCCAGATGGCTTTGTGGATATCTTTACGCGGAAACCTGGTACTTGCAGTGGCCAAGTTCTTTGATGCTGTCAGTTCGATGACTCGTAGTCCATTGTCATTAGTGTTCTCATGTAAACTACGGGAACCTTTGTAGAGCCTGAAATCCGAATTCGTACACGAGGCATTGGCCTGATGTGTTGAGCATTGGTTCTATTTTCAGTGATTCTTACCGTCAACGCGTCGGTTCGAATCAAACGTTCTTCAGTTTCGTTTCAAACGCTATAAGGTCTTGAACATCCGGGTTGCTATTGGCAAATAAATAGTATATATAGGGTTTACCTATAGGGACTTGGCAAGATAGTAGTAGTAATAGTCTACCAAAGGCCCGTTGACGGCAGCCATTAAGAAATTCCAACAATTGGGTAACCAGAGTCGTAAATTCTCAGAGTAAGCAGTTTCTGTACTTATTTTGCATTTGCTGAAATGTTTGCAGCAAAAAGATTCAACTTGCTAGGGAGTCTAGTAGCAGATGCGAACGACCGTGGGAAAATCAGCACCCGTGTGCATCACGAAACGGTGTTCAACTCGGCGTCAAAGATCGATAAGCGACTTAAAGGTATTTCACCGGCCTTTGGCACTTTAGAGACCGGTCTGGGATTATAAATAATACATGATATAGAAAGAATAGAACAAATTTTAAAAAGAAATCACATACACATACTATGATATGTTATAAAAACACTAGTGATTGTACGCCGAAAGGCATAAGAAAAATGATAATGTATAATTTAGAGTGCTTGCGAAAAGCCAGTAAGTTAATGTAGGAATGATATTTGTAAAATAGAAGCTAACATTTAGTCTTAAGTAAAATCTGTAATTGAATTGTTAATAAATGTGGAGATAAAACAAAAACAAAAAAAGCAAGACCCGCCTGCGATCCTACTCTAAAGGATTCGCTTGAGCGGAAGTTGTCTGAGCAGCTTGCACTTACTACCGTCCATACCAAAAATTCTACGATAATAACAGACCGTAGGGAAATTCGTTCTACCTGATACGCGTGAACCACTTCGTCATCGGTTCGAGTAGTTGCGGAAGGGACTCCTCCGATATCAACGGCCTCTACTCAGAAATCTGGAATCACTCAGTCTAACTCTATTAATCTCCAAATGAAGTTATTGAAGCTCCATTTTTTGAATCCCAATAGAAATGTTGAGTATGGGAATCGATTTCGGATTTAAAATGGAAACTTTGGATGCCGAATTGAAATATTGAGTATGGGAATAAGTTTCTGATTCGTAACGGAAATATTGAGTATGGGATTCGATGTTGGATTCCCAATTTTTTCTTTTATTATATCGGGTTTTCCAATAGGGACTTGACAACTTTGAATTTAATTTGTGAACGCACCCTTTCACTAATCATCGAACTGTCACTATCAATTTATTCAGTAAACTCAACATTTTCATCGTGGCTAAGTACACGAACGAACAACGCCTGCAAATTATAAAAATTTACTACCGAAAAAAAGTTGTCAAGTCCCTATTGGAAAACCCTATACTTCTCTCAGGAGAAGCGAACCTCTAGCGGTGGCACAGCGCCCCGAGATGCCTCCAATTAACTGTTGTAATTCTTTTTGAACACTTACAGGTTGTAACGATCTGGACACACTCGCCCGGGGTATTCCACAGGTTTACCACTCTGTAACGGAACGAGTTCAAAGATCTTCATTTGGAAACTTTGAGTACACAAGTTGATTTCAGATTCCTAATTATATGATTATTCTGGGGCCCGGTTTAATTGAATAAGGCAGACATGGGGGAAAGTGGACCCTACATCAAGTGGCTGATCTGTTGTGTTAATGTTTTATCATTGTAACTGTGTTCAAACTTGTAAATTTTACTATTCAGAATTTGACCTCATAATAGCAGTATTTATAAATAGAAAACGCATGAAAGGACCACCGAAAAAAAATAAGCAATTATGTGAGAAATTACGAAGTCAGCACTCTCTGATTTCAAAACTATGAGGTGATAATTTAATCTGTCAATACTTCTTACTATTTGAACTGCTCACAATAAATCAGAGTAACTGCAAAACGATTTCTTGCACACATCCCATCGTTCTCGTTATATTAACTTTCCACATCCCTCAGGCAGAATTTTAATTCATACTCGAGCTAATTTGTATATTTGCATATTCTGGATGCTGCAATTAATTAAAGATTGATTAATCTGTATGTGTGGTCTCCACTAAGTATGAGAAGTGCTTCTCGCTTCGATTTCAAGCGACGTTTAGCTACTATCAATAAATATTCAATTCCATTTCGTGTCTTCTTCCTCTAGGGTAATGAGATCAAAGTTATTCAATTAGAACGAGAAACAGTTGATTTATTTATGGAAGATCGAAATCCGCAAACATATGGGCGTAGAACATTATCGTGAATCTCTATCGTGGGTGGCGTGGAGCAACTTGTTGTGGGTCTATTATTTAACATTTAAATTGGCATTTTAAAGCCTAAAATATATAGCAGCCAAATTGAATACAATACTCCACATTTTAGTTTAAGTGTTACTAAATTTCCAGTAAAATGTTTTCTGACTAGATTTTATAATTAATTCATTTAATTAATAGAAACAGTCGCCAAGTAGTCTGAGTGGAACAACATTTGTTGTTCCGGTAAAATAAATACCCAAGTTTTTACCAAGCGATCGCATTGCCTAGATATAACAAAATGCAAACCCTTAGTTGACGAGCGTCATTCAGGCAAAAGAAAAAAAAATATACTTCTCTTATTTAGTCACAGAGACTGTTGTATGCGATAAATAAAACCGTAAAGCAAGGCCAACTGCTAGTCAGAAAGTCTCTTTTGATTCATTTAATGTATTCAAATCGCTAATCGACGTTACGATGAATGTATTTAATTCTTCCAACTGTACAAAAGTCTTACAGTACGGGATGAGGTAATTACAGCGACTGCAACAAGTTCTGTACTCACATCCCACATCCCACACCCCATATGTAAGCCACTTCGTGGAAAGGAAAAAAAACAGTGGGGCTTGAAGTTTTACTACCATAAAAATATTGTTTGCGCTGTTAAATGTACATACGTGTGTTTGTAATTGATTAATTAGGAAGATTAGCGATTTTTTAGAGGGGTTGCTGTAATAAATTAGCAAGTAGACGTCGTTTTTTGGTTTGTTTCTATTTGTCCACTTCGTCGACAATGTAGTTGTTGTTACTGGTATTGTTGTTATTACTATATTTGCCCATACTTTAATCAAAATTCGAGCGTTTACTTGTTCGGTGTAGTAGCAGAAAAATATCTTACCTTAGTACTCATATAGCGGCACAAATTTCTAAGACAACGCCAGTTGATAATTTTACGGGAATAGAACTCATTGGTTGGCCTTTTCAATAACATAAGTAAGCTAATGTATCTTTAAACGGGTCAAGAGATTTAAAAGGTCGAAGTATTCGCACAAACACACACGGTTGTTGAAGGCATTATTCTAAATTGGAAGCTATACTGCCTACTACGTAGTATGAATATATACGACCTGAGTGACATCAAACCTCTATCATAAAAAAACATTGTCGCCGATATAATTAGTCAACACGCAGTTGTTTTGCATACGTTTTATAATTTTTTGCCATTCATACGCCTATTCAAAGTCTACCAACGTTGAAAAATGACTAGTATAAAGAAAAGATATTTACTACAAGTTGCGCATACCTTTTATCAGCAGAATGGAAAGACTTGCGTCTGAATCATCAAAAACTATCACTGCTGTTGGCGTCCGATCGAGGACAGGCAGCACTGTTTTAGATGCGTCTGACCAAATATTGGATTTAAATCACAGTTTAGGACGAACATGCAGTTTGTAAACTTAGCCCAGATTGAATGAGGTGAAGCCTTTCAAACGGTTTTCTTTCTAGGGGTTTTGTAACTTCTTTTTAATATAAAAAACTGAATTAATTTATTTAAAATATAAACAAAAACTAAAGCATATATAACAGCCACACTTAAGCAATGCTTTTATTAAAGAAATTTTTATTAGGGAAAATGTTGAAAAGACATATCTCGCACTGTGATCTGAACTTTAAGTGTACTGTGGTGGTTCCGCCTAATCCCGCGGCCCACTTACCTGAAAAACCCCGATAACTGCTACCCAACTTCCTTAAGTTCGCTAATGCAATCACATTAGCACCTTAAATGCTTCACACATTAAATAGAGCAAATTTATAATCTAAAAGTCCCTGTAAAGAATCCATACCTTTCATGAATCTCTTCGCATACAAATTCCCTGTAAGAATTCTTTCCTAAATTATCAGGAATCCCAATCTCACCAAACGAATTCCTGAGAACAAAATGATTTGGTTTACATACAATGTAACCATCATAACAGGGACAAAAACAAATATACGCATCTTGCGTCTTAAGGCATCAGTTAAACCCTACAGCATTGGCAAATGCAAATAGGAATTGAATACCTACCCGTACCAGCGATGCTATATACACGATTTCCCGGTAAACAAGCTAATACCAATTAGTACAATGCTCATGATGCATTGCGGCTGTCAATACAGCTGCTATGCATATTGTAGACATCGATCATCAACGGTCCCTTTGTCTTACATATTCCTGGATCCGTTTACCATTGACCTTCTCACATAAGCAAACACAAACCCAATTAGCATCCAATGAGATTCAGCTTGTTTGCTTAGCCGAACTCACATCTCATGGATGCACATTTTCCCTTTCTTTGTTTTAGATTCATTCCCATGGCTTTGATCCATAAAATAACCAATGTACACACATACATATGTACCACCACGATCTTCATTATGAGATCTGGTTTTCTATTCCACCAAGAGAGACTTTACGTTTCTCTGGTGGAAAAACACATCCTTAGTGGAGAGGATATCTACCACCACACCACAAACTCACCCCATTAGTGAATCGGCTCTGCACGAGCCGTTTATCGCTGAGTCTAATTACATCTACCGACCACGCTGGTCGCGCGATCTCCCACTCTCCGTCACGCGGCGGAGAAGTGTTGATATACCGAAGTCGTGTCGAGAAAGAGGTGTTTCATCTTGTATAAAATTTATAAAAATCAATTTAATATTAATAATAAGTTCTAAATAAAGAAATAAAAAAACGCTGATCACCAATGTACAGTGTGTTTAATTTTCCGTGCTGCAATGCCTAGATGTGTTTACCTAATCGTTGTTCCCCTGGTGTTTCACGCAAAATTGGTGAAAAACGTGGCGGTGTTTCGTTCTTTTACTCGGCGAACAATTTCTTGGAGGAACATTATGATGGGGGAGGAAGATGAACAGAGTGTCCGTGTTTGGCACAATACTTCCTACCCACAGTACTTTAAAATTCCTTTTGTGCGCGAGTTAGTGTAAAAAAAATAACTCGACACGCAGCTGCACAACCAGATTTTGAAAAAAAAAACTCCATCAAGCAAGTTTATACCTTTTAACTTTGTTTGTAATCTTCAGAAGGACATTTTATGTTCAATACACTACATTTGTTCATACTTCTTTGGTGTCCCTTTTCTCTTTTATTTACACATAATGCACAGCATCGCATAAGAATCGCACATCCCTCGACAGGCTGTTCGGGGATATGCTTGGCGATCCACAAGACAGAGTTTGTTTACAAATGCTAAATACGCACATTTTATTTACATCTTCACGATCGCACATACTGTTATGGTTATTTATTTAACAATTTAATATTTAATTTTAATATGTAATATATTTAATATATTTGAATGGTAAGTTTAGAGGACTTTAAAGCACTTACTTGGTAATTCTTGACTTTTAACCATCCACAAACCCCCTTTCGTAAGTTTCTCCTCTCTACCTCTAAAAGGAGAACAACTCGCCAAGTAGCTAATTTGCATAAACTACTTTGTGCAAATTCTATTTGGTAGAGAAAAAATAATAAAACGGCGTTGGCGCCAGATAAAAAATAAAACGCCAACGGCAAATAAACATATATTTGACACATTCGCCGTAAAACTACGCTAAACAGCAGTCGATTTCATTACTCCAACGTGCTTAACTTTATGGACCACATACTTTAAGGATCAGTTGACATTGCGTTGCATCTAGAGCTAGTTGCCAGTGTGGTTTTCGTTGTGTCTTGTATTTCACCGTGCAATTTACTCTCCGTCGCGTGAACGTTTCGTACATCAATCAAATACTCGGGCTTCCTTCTACTAATAGCTGGCATCTCGTGCCTCCATTCGAACTGATCCAAACAACACAAAAACATACTTATGGGTGGGTACACTTTTCAATATCTCAACTCATACTCGTGGCCTAGTGATACACACGTACCTATTGTCCATTTGACGTTATTTGTGGTGAGAGGAATCTCATGTGCGCCTGGCACCCATTTCTAGTCGCGTTCATGTTGCTGAATCGTGCTCGGTACATTAAATCATCGTCTTTGATCTAAATTGTGCTCAACCATGGATACGCCATCTTCTTCTAACTCGTGTTCAACACAGGAGTCACCCTCTTTGATCTGAATTGTGCTCAACCATTGAGCCACCCTCTCTGATCTGAATTATGCTCAACCATAGAGCAACTCTCTTCTTCTGACTCGTGCTTAACACAGGAACCACCCTTTGTGAAATGAAATATGCTCAAACATAGAGCCAGCCTCTTCTTTTAGAATCGTGCTCAACACAGGAGCCACCCTCTTTTTTCGGAATCCTGCTTAACACAGAAGCCACCCTCTTTGATCTGAATTGTGCTCAATCAAAGAGTCATCCTCCTCTTCTGGTTAGTGTTCAACCGAAGAGCCACCCCCTTTTTCAGAATCGTGCTCAACACAGGAGTCACCCTCTCTGATCTGAATTATGCCCAACCATAGAGCCGCCCTCTTCTTCTGACTCGTACTTAACACAGGCGCCACACTTTTTGAAATGATTTGTGCTCAACCATAGAGCCACCCTCTTCTTTCGGAATTGTGCTCAATCAAAGGGTCAACCTCTTTTTCTGATTAGAGTTCAACCATAGAGCCACCCTCTTTCGGAATCGTGCTCAACATTGGAGCCACCCTCTCTGATCTGAATTGTGCTCAACCATAGAGCCACCTTCTTCTTTGGGAATCGTGCTCAACCATAGAGCCACCCCCTTCTTTCTGAATCGTACTCAACATTGGAACCACCCTCTCTAATCTGAATTGTGCTCAATCATAGAGCTACCCTCTTCTATCTGAATCGTGCTCAACATTGGAGTCACCCTCTCTGATCTGAATTGTGCTCAACCATAGAGCAACCTTCTTCTTTCGGAATCGTGCTCAATCATAGAGCCACCCGCTTCTTTCGGAATTGTGTTCAACACAGAAGCCGCCCACATTGATCTGAATTGTGCTTAATCAAAGAGTCAACCCCTTCTTCTGATTAGTGTTCAACCATAGAGCCACTCTCTTCTTTCTGAATCGTACTCAACATTGGAGTTACCCTCTCTGATCTGAATTGTGCTCAACCATAGAGCCACCTTCTTCTTTCGGAATCGTGCTCAATCATAGAGCCACCCTTTTCTTTCGGGATTGTGCTCAACACAGAAGCCGCCCACATCGATCTGTATTGTGCTCAAGCAAGGAGTCAGCCCCTTTTTCTGATTAGTGTTCAACCATAGAGCCACCCTCTTCTTTCTGAATCGTGCTCAACATTGGAGTCACCCTCTCTGATCTGAATTGTGCTCAACCATAGAGCCACCTTCTTCTTTCGGAATCGTGCTCAACCATAGAGCCACCCCCTTCTTTCTGAATCGTGCTCAACCATAGAGCCACCCCCTTCTTTCTGAATCGTACTCAACATTGGAACCACCCTCTCTGATCTGAATTGTGCTCAATCATAGAGCCACCCTCTTCTATCTGAATCGTGCTCAACATTGGAGTCACCCTCTCTGATCTGAATTGTGCTCAACCATAGAGCAACCTTCTTCTTTCGGAATCGTGCTCAATCATAGAGCCACCCTTTTCTTTCGGAATTGTGCTCAACACAGAAGCCGCCCACATTGATCTGAATTGTGCTCAATCAAAGAGTCAACCCCTTCTTCTGTTTAGTGTTCAACCATAGAGCCACCCTCTTCTTTCTGAATCGTACTCAACATTGGAGTCACCCTCTCTCATCTGAATTGTGCTCAACCATAGAGCCACCTTCTTCTTTCGGAATCGTGCTCAACCATAGAGCCACCCTCTTCTTTCTGAATCGTGCTCAACATTGGAACCACCCTCTTCTTTCAGAATTGTGCCCAACACAGAAACCGTCCTCTCTGATCTGAATTGTGCTCAACCATAGAGCCACCTTCTTCTTTGGAAATCGTGCTCAACCATAGAGCCACCCCCTTCTTTCTGAATCGTACTCAACATTGGAACCACCCTCTCTGATCTGAATTGTGCTCAATCATAGAGCTACCCTCTTCTATCTGAATCGTGCTCAACATTGGAGTCACCCTCTCTGATCTGAATTGTGCTCAACCATAGAGCCACCTTCTTCTTTCGGAATCGTGCTCAACCATAGAGCCACCCCCTTCTTTCTGAATCGTGCTCAACCATAGAGCCACCCCCTTCTTTCTGAATCGTACTCAACATTGGAACCACCCTCTCTGATCTGAATTGTGCTCAATCATAGAGCCACCCTCTTCTATCTGAATCGTGCTCAACATTGGAGTCACCCTCTCTGATCTGAATTGTGCTCAACCATAGAGCCACCTTCTTCTTTGGGAATCGTGCTCAACCATAGAGCCACCCCCTTCTTTCTGAATCGTACTCAACATTGGAACCACCCTCTCTGATCTGAATTGTGCTCAATCATAGAGCTACCCTCTTCTATCTGAATCGTGCTCAACATTGGAGTCACCCTCTCTGATCTGAATTGTGCTCAACCATAGAGCCACCTTCTTCTTTCGGAATCGTGCTCAATCATAGAGCCACCCTTTTCTTTCGGGATTGTGCTCAACACAGAAGCCGCCCACATCGATCTGAATTGTGCTCAAGCAAGGAGTCAGCCCCTTTTTCTGATTAGTGTTCAACCATAGAGCCACCCTCTTCTTTCTGAATCGTGCTCAACATTGGAGTCACCCTCTCTGATCTGAATTGTGCTCAACCATAGAGCCACCTTCTTCTTTCGGAATCGTGCTCAACCATAGAGCCACCCCCTTCTTTCTGAATCGTGCTCAACCATAGAGCCACCCCCTTCTTTCTGAATCGTACTCAACATTGGAACCACCCTCTCTGATCTGAATTGTGCTCAATCATAGAGCCACCCTCTTCTATCTGAATCGTGCTCAACATTGGAGTCACCCTCTCTGATCTGAATTGTGCTCAACCATAGAGCAACCTTCTTCTTTCGGAATCGTGCTCAATCATAGAGCCACCCTTTTCTTTCGGAATTGTGCTCAACACAGAAGCCGCCCACATTGATCTGAATTGTGCTCAATCAAAGAGTCAACCCCTTCTTCTGATTAGTGTTCAACCATAGAGCCACCCTCTTCTTTCTGAATCGTACTCAACATTGGAGTCACCCTCTCTCATCTGAATTGTGCTCAACCATAGAGCCACCTTCTTCTTTCGGAATCGTGCTCAACCATAGAGCCACCCTCTTCTTTCTGAATCGTACTCAACATTGGAGTCACCCTCTCTCATCTGAATTGTGCTCAACCATAGAGCCACCTTCTTCTTTCGGAATCGTGCTCAACCATAGAGCCACCCTCTTCTTTCTGAATCGTGCTCAACATTGGAACCACCCTCTTCTTTCAGAATTGTGCCCAACACAGAAACCGTCCTCTCTGATCTGAATTGTGCTCAACCATAGAGCCACCCTCTTCTTTCGAAATCGTGCTCAATCATAGACCCACCCTCTTCTTTCAGAATTGTGCTCAACACAGAAACCATCCTCTCTGATCTGAATTGTGCTCAACCATAGAGCCACCTTCTTCTTTCGGAATCGGGCTCAACCATAGAGCCACCCTTTTCTTTCAGAATTGTGCTCAACACAGAAGCCAGCTACTTTGATCTGAATTGTGGTCAACACAGAAGCCACCCACTTTGATCTGAATTGTTCTCAATCAAAGAGTCAACCTCTTCTTCTGATTAGTGTTCAACCATAGAGCCATCTTCTTTCGGAATCGTGCTCAACCATAGAACCACCCTCTTCTTTCTGAATCGTGATCAACATCGGAGACACTCTCTTTTTCTGACTCGTGCTCAACCGTAAAACCACCCTTCTCGGTCTGAATTGTGCTCAACCATAGAGCCACCCTCTTTTTTCGGAATAGTGCTCAACCATAGTGCCACCCCCTTCTTCCCGCTTGTTGTCAACCGTAGAGCCACCCTCACCAATCTGAATTGTGCTCAACCGAAGAGCCACCCCCCCCCCCCCCCCCCCCCCCCCGCCCTTTTCTGAATCGCGCTCAACACAGGAGCCACCCTCACCAATCTGAATTGTGCTCAACCGTATAGCCACCCTCTCCGTTCTGAATCGTGCCCAAGAAAACACCCACCTTCCTCTTTCAATCGTGCGACCAAGTTACATTGAGCCGCGTGTACCCAACACATGAATGTTCGTGGTCTATCACTACAGATACTGAGATACTGCGCACAACGTTCCAGTGACACGTACCTAGAGGGCATCAGCGACGAAGCATCTTTTCTGAGTCAACAGAATGACAGCCAGACTATCTGCCGGCCATCTCAACACCAGACTCATCTGAGGTAAGTCAGGTTTATTTTCTAACAGAAAAAGTAGGAGTAACTAGTGTTAGTTGTATTGGAAAACAAAGAATCAAATATTTTCTGGTTGGCACAGTTTGTTTTTGAACACAGAATCAAGAAAAAATGGAATTTTTGGAAGAGTTATAAACAAAGTACAATTTTCAGTCACAACATTTTTAAATAAGTTGTGATATAAACACAGGCCCAATTCTATAAAGAAAAAGAATACAAAAATTCAATTATTCCGAAATTGGGGTATTCGTTTGTGAGAAATCATGTCCACCGTCAAATGTAGAGTTTTGGGCCCAGCCCAATAACGCTCCCCTACAGGTTAAGATAGATTCCTCACGTTTTTCTATAACCAATGATCCATCTAAGGAAGTCAAAATCACTGCCGTGGAGGAACCCATTGGAATTGTAACTCCCACCCCCACTGTAACTCAGTTTGGTTCAACATTGACTCTCGATTCATGGGATGAAAGACTCCGTAAATCGGACAACAACAACCTATAGGCCTTCATATTCAACGGCATCCCAGAAACGGCTGACACATCCTGGTTAGATAGTTTCTTTCAGAAGAAATACGGTATCGCCATCCAAAATATCAACAGAGCCCCAGCCAGACAGCAACTCAAATTCATTTCGCTTTTGCATTCATTCCTCGTATGGATTATTATTCCTCAACCCAGACTGAGATATACTAAAAATTAGCCGAATACTCTATTGAGAAGACAATTTGGCTTATCGTCAGGAATTCTATACACGGACAACGATAGGTCTCTTTCCCGATAGGTAAGCCAACGGGAAAGAGATCGACAGGGCGGGCGCGACGGAGATGGGGGGACAACGTTAAGTTGGACCTCCAGGAGATCGGATCGGATGATCGAACGTGGAAGGAGATTTACGTGCTAACCGAAACTAATTTAATATCCAGCATTAATAACCGGGAATAATTCCCTCTCACCTTTAACTTCTACCGGAACGACGACTCTGATCGACCTATTGATGATATTCCCTGCCGTGGCGTGCTCATGGGAATCCAAAAGAGCCCCAATTCATCACTTATTGCTATATCCACTTCATCTATGATTGATTATGTATACGAGTATATTAAATTATACTACCCTGCAAATCAATTTATATTATAGGTATCCCTCGATATACACGATACTTGAGTTCCACGATTTTCGAGTTACACAAAAAAAGGGACATTCCCTCAAGTTACAGGGCATTTGAGTTAAACAGATTTTTACTAATTTTCATAAAAAGGACAACATAATAAGTATGTGATAGACCCGAATACCAGACAGGGTTTTATATTTCGGTAATTACACATGATCATATCCATGAGAATAATTTTATGCAAGGTATCGAAATTCCACGCTCGAGTCACATGATCTTTTCAATCCAATTCCCTTTCCCATTCCCAAGGACTTCTGTGATGTAAATTAGTATTTAAAATAGAACATTTGGGAGAATAAAGTCACTTGTTAATAAAACACACAGAAAGGTGGTTGTCATTTTTAACATCCATTGGCGTATTGGTTTTCGTGCCTGTGCATCGAACCTATTTCGACAAGATTATGTGCTTGTCGAATTTATCTATAGAACCAAAGTAGGTTCTACCAAACACAGTATTTATCATATATTTACTAATATAATCAAGCTATCTGCAGAATCCTTCTGCTTCCTACTTCTTTTTCATTAAAATGTTTGGTTTTATGTCAAGTTTCAAGTTGCACAGTCCGCAATCTCTGATTTTATACATATATTTCCACTTACACGGTTTCGAGTTACACGGAACCAATTAATCGTGTGGGCTCCTCGATAGTATAGTGGTTAGTACACCCGCCTGTCACCCGTGAGACCGGGGTTCGATTCCCCGTCGGGGAGCCCCTGGCGCAAGACTAATGACCTTGCCCAGAAAAAATAAATCATTATGGAAAATTTAACAAGCCTCAGGACTTGCTAAATAAGGCCAAGACCGGTTTCCGGTTGTAGTGCCGATGATGATGATGATGAATTAATCGTGTAACTCGAGGGACGCCTGTTTTTGTTCCTACATGTCGCCTTCCCAGCCCGTCGAAGCATACGAACTCGCTTTCAACACAATTTACCATACTATTGAGCTGAATGATAGACAGGATGAGATCATCATTTTTGGAGGTTTTAATTTGTCACTGTTAAAAAGGACATTGTCCTACGATCATTCTTTCTATTTTTCCCATCCCGCTTTTACTAGGGAATGTCAATTCATTAATCGGCTAGCTGGCTCTAGACTCTGTCAAGGTTTAAAATTTCATGGAGACACAGTGTGACCTTATCTTTACAACCGACCACATCAAATTCTGTTTCACTCATTCCCTTAGCTCTCTCAACAATCGATAACTACCACTTCCCTCTTCTCTTATCAATTTTTTCCTGACTCCTCACCGTCGTTTACTTCCCTTAGTAATCTATACTAATTACGACTTTCACAAAGCAAATTTCCGGGTTATCAATGATTACCTACGTACAGTCTCGTTTAACTATGAGGATGCTATTACACACTTTTACAGAGAAATTTGCAATTCTATATCGCGCTACGTTCCTTTTTCTTGGCATAAAACGTCAACCTCATCACCACCTTGGTACAAGCACAGGCTTTGTTCCTTACGCAATAAAAGGAACAAGATTTGGGCGTACGGTTGGGCTTTATCTGACGATCAATCACACTTCACTTTCCACCTCACCTCGACCAGAGAATGTCTCTTTATTGATCGACTAGATGATTTTTGCTCTCGCTCTCAAGTCAGCAACGTTCGAAAACTCTTGGATAGTTAGCTAGACCTCATCTTTACAACAGATCCCATCAATACACCAGTCTCATCCAGTCCCTTCGTGCTTACATCTATAGACTATAACCACTCCCCCTTCTCGTGACCTCATTTCGATCCCGCTCGCCACCGACCTCTGCTCCCCTCTCAGTGATCTACAATCTCTCACTCTCTCAAGGCGTATTCCCTCACATTTGGAAAAGCTGCTTCATCACAGCCATCCGCAAGAAGGGTATCAAAAGTGATGCCGCGAACTACCTGCCCATCCCCAAACTGTCGCACTTACCTAAGATTCTCGAAAGCATTCTATACGAATCTCTTAGTTTTCGTTGCAAATCTTTTATTTCACCAAGGCAAAATGGTTTTCTCAATGGCCGATCAACTACAACCAGTCTTGTTGAGTTCACCTCCTTCACACTCGCATCACTAAAGCACGGTAAAGAGGTCGACATGGTCCCAACCGACAGTAAAGCATTTGACAAAATCTTCCACAATCCAATCCTCTTCAAATTATCCACCCTCGGCTTCGAACCTGGATTACTGAAATAGATTTCTTCCTATCTAAAGGATAGACTTTATTCCGTTCGGTCCAGGACCATGATATTTAACTCCTTCTTTGCTGCCTCTGGGGTTCCTCAAGGAAGCTACCTAGGCCCTCCTCTATTTCTACTTTCCGCTAACGACATTGATTAGGACATTAAGCATTCTTGCTTGTTTCTATACGCTGATGGCATTAAGTTATATAAAATCATCGAATCACCTCTTGATTCTGCACTGATGCATCAGATCTTGACAGCTTTTCAACTTGGTGTGACAAAAATTGGTTTGTATTTAACATCGCCAATTGCCAATCTATAACCATTACCCGTAAGCGTATTCACTCATACTCACGTCTCTATTCCCTTCATAACCAACCCCTGACCATTCTCCAATCCATTCGAGGCTTTGGGATCCTTTGCGACAGGGCGCTGAACTTCCTCTGTCACATTGATAAGATGATCCCGAAAGCCAATTCTGCCCTCGGATTCGTGAAACAATAGTCTAAGGAATTCTCCGACTCCTACATAACCTGATCTCTATACCTTACCTTGGTCCGTCCACTGCTCCGATATGCTAGCCAGGTATGGTCTCCTTATCACTACTTCGGAGAAAGCAAGCTTGTTGCACTGAATATCTCGAAAGCCTTCGGCAGAGTTTGTCATCTAGCCCTTTTATCAAATTTACATTCATATGGAGTGGACAATTCCCTGATCCAATGGATAAGAGAACATCTTTCTGGCCGTTCAATCTAAGTGGTTCTTTATGGTGTCAAATCTGCCTCCATTCAAATTAATGCAGGTGTTCCCCAAGATTCTCCCCCGCTTCGTAGAAACCTTGACCTGGTGCGGGGGCTTAAACTACGATGAATCACTCAGGCTATGCTGACGGAAGCATACGCTTCCAGTAGGGCCACCCATGTCAGACAGGCTAGCGAGGGGTAACACACACAGATCTACCGCCCCTAATCCAGGGTGTTACGCGACACCGTGCCCATTGGATGGTTTGCAGCCAGGGGTATACCGGCTGTATTATAACGGCGCCTCTCTGACACCGGGTCGAATCAGAGCAGTAAGCAGACATTACCATATCAAAGAGGGACTATGATGTGTCGACTATTTGAAACCCCAAGACTCGTGGGAACAAAAATGAATAATTAATATACAAAAAACAATCTCACGAAAAACCCGGTAGGCGTAGGTGTGATGAGCCGACACTACCATAAGGGAACAAATCATCAAGAAAACACCGAGCCGGCAAAAAGAAGACGTAGGGAAAAACGGAAAAAGCGGGATGTACGCGTCGGGCCGTAGAATGTTCGAACGTTATATAAACCGTCGGTAGCGTAGAAAACACGAAACAATACAAAATGGGCATCGTCGCGTTTCAGGAAGTCCGACTCCCACATCAAGTAATCGAAACCAACGGATTTACACTGGTGTGTGCAGGTACCGATACACATAACCTCGGAACTGGCTTCATCATAAGCAAGAAGTTTACGCCCCATGTAAAAGATGTGCAATTCATTAATGACCGAATGTCGGTGCTAAAAATACTGGGCCGATGGTACAATTATGTATTTATAAACGTGCACGCCCCAACATAATCTACGGACGAAGAAACGAAGGACACGTTCTGAGAGACCCTAGACGAAGTATTTGACGGGAGCTCATCATTCAATGTTAAAATCCTTCTCGGGGACCTCAATGCGAAAATTGGAAAGGAAGATATCTTCCAACTAACTATAGGTAAAGAAAGTCTACACGACATTTCAAATAATAATGGAATTCGAATTATCACGTTCGCAGCGTCAAAAGATCTGTTAGTGAAAAGCACAATGTTCAAGCACAAGCAAATTCATAAAGCCACATGGATATCACCCGACGCCGTAACGCGTAACCACATAGACCTCTTCCTCATAGACAAAAGACACCACTCGAATATCCTTGACGTAAGATCATATAGAGGAGCAGATTGCGACTCCGATCATCTTCTAGTGATGGGCAAAATCAGGAGTCGCCTCGCAGCAATCCCACATGGGCAGTCACGGGAGACGAGCAAAAAATTCGACATTGATAAACTAAAAGACCTGCGCAAAAGGGCTGAATATCAAGACGAACTAACGAATAGACTTAGCATCCTAGAGAATGGGAGCAGTGAGGAAGAGGAAGCCAATAGTATGGACACTAAATGAACATCGATCAGAGACACAATCAAACAAACAGCCCAAAAGGTATTAGGATTTAAGAAAACAATTAAGTCCAAACGTTGGTTTGACGATGAATGCAGGGCGAAGATCGAAGAACGTAAACGCCTCAGAATGATCCACTTAGAAAGATATGATGAAGTCAACGCAGAAAGATACGCGACGATTCGGAAAGAGACAATGAGACTCTTCAAACCAAAAAATGCGAGTGGGAGAAGACTCGGATCGAAAACATCCTAGAAAATTCTAGAGCAAAGAACATCAGAGGTATGTATGCCGGCATAAATTCAATTACAAATAGCTACATAGGGAGAGTCAAAATAATTCGAGACGCAAACGGCTGTCTGGTCACAGAAGCAAACAATATCGTGACAAGATGGAAGCAGTACTTTGAAAACCTGCTCAATGTACGCACCTATCAACCACAAATAAGCAATAAATCGATTGAAAAACAACAAGGCTCCCGGAGTCGACTGCATACCGACAGGGCTTGTGAAGCATGGAGGAGGGGCAACCGCTTGAAAGATCCACCAGCTCATCCAAACAATATGAGATAAAGAAGTCACTCCGGAAGAATGGAAAACCTCAATAGTCGTCCCCATTATCAAAAAAGGCGACAGATCTGACTGCGAAAACTACACAGGAATATCATTCCTCTCAACCATATCAAAATAAACTAACAAATGTCTTACTGGCGAGAATGACACGGTACGCAGAAGAAATACTAGGAGACTACCAATGCGGATTCTGTAGGAACCGGTCAACAAGCGACCAAATGTTCACAGTAAAGCAATTGTTGGAAAACAAGTGGGAATACGGAAAGACGGTTCACCAACTGTTCGCTGACTTCAAAAAAGCCTACGACTCAATCGCAGGGCAAAGACTCTACCATATTCTAGTTGAGCTGGGAATCCCGAAAAATTATGCCGCCCTCATTCAAATTTGCATGAACGAAAACAAAGGGCGAGTTAGAATAGAAAACCACCTCTCAGAACCATTTGAAATCCGGGACGGACTAAAACAGGGAGATGGTCTATCACCGTGCCTTTTTAACCTTTTGCTCGAGTATGTCATCAGAAAGGTACAAGACGACAACATGGCCGAATCATCCCTGAACGGGGCCACATAAGTGCTCGCATATGCGGATGACATCGCCGTTTTGGGCCATAATCTAGAAACTGTAAGTAAAAACTGTGAAATCATCATGCAAGCAGCAGAAGAGGTGGGCCTAGAAATAAATGAAGACAAAACAAAATACATGATTACGGCGAGAGCAGGTGGAACTCAGGGAACACATATAAACGTCAGAGGCAAGATATTTGAAAAAGTTAAAGAATTTAAATATCTGGGAACGATACTGACGGCCAGTAACGAAATGTCGAAGAAAATTAACAAAAGACTACACTCCGGCAACGTTAGTTGGCACGCAGTCAGTAAACTGCTGAAATCCAAACTGCTATCACGTAACATAAAGCTCCATGTCTATAGAACCATATTCATGCCGATTGTTCTATACGGATGCGAAACATGGGGTCTCACAAAACGGGAACAAAACAAATTCCGCGTATTCCAGAATAAAGTTTTGAGGGATATCTTTGGCGGTAAATATGACGAGGAGGAAGGACAATGGAGGAAACTCCGTAACCACGAATTGGAAGAGCTATAGCGCAAACCTACAATAGTGAGAGTAATCAAGTCGCGAAGATTAAGATGGGCCGGACATGTGGCGTGAATGGGCAACAATAGGACCGTGCGTAGAATTCTTGATGGTAGACCAACGGGAAAGAGGCCGGCAGGACGGCCGCGACGGAGATGGAAGGACAATGTAAGGTCTGACGTTGAGCAGATTGAATCGGCTGGTCAAGCGTGGAAGGAGAGTACACAGGACAGGAAACGATGGCGGAGTCGAGCCGGTGAGGTGATGAACTTCCGGGTTCCTACAGGCCAATAAATAATAAATCCGTAGAATTCAACGTCGCTTCTTTCAGTTCGCTCACTGGGGGCGCAGATGGTAAAACTCCTTAAACCTTCCATTGTAGATTTACCGTCTCAAATTAATCAAACTCAGAACCCTTGAGGAGAGCTAGGTCCTGGCTGACATAGTGGTCATTTGTCGGGTCCTCTCCACATCGGTTGACTGCGCCTACCTCCTTAACTTAATTCCTTTGAACACAAACCCTCGAAATATGCGTAATTCTCGCTTTCTCTACATTCCCCCCACCGCATCTCTTATGGTGTCAAAGAACCCCTTTCGCGGATGCTGACAAATGTCAATTTCCAATTCCACCTTGTTTGACTTCGACCTCTCTACTCTTAAACACCGCCTCCTAAACCATTCTCACCACCAATCTTATGCGGCGCTTCTACGTTTTACTGTAACCTGCCCCCACCTCACGCCACTACTCCGGTCTTCTAAATTTTTTCTCGTTACCTTAGGTTAAGCCTAGTTAAGATAGTTCTTAAGCTCGTTAGTTTGTAACTTATATACGGTTTTCCAATAGGGACTTGACAACTTTTTTTCGGTAGTAAATTTTTATAATTTGCAGACGTTTTTCGTTCATGTACTTAACCATGATGAAAATGTTGAGTTTACTGAATAAATCGACAGTGACAGTTCGATGATTAGTGAAAAGGTGCGTTCACAAATTAAATTCAAAGTTGTCAAGTCCCTATTGTATAACCCTATTGTATAATCCTAAGGTTTTCCAATATGGACTTGACAACTTTTTTCGGTAGTAAATTTTTATAATTTACAGACGTTGTTCGTTCGTGTACTTAACCATGATGAAAATGTTGAGTTTACTGAATAAATTGACAGTGACAGTTCGATGATTAGTGAAAAGGTGGGTTCACAAATTAAATTCAAAGTTGTAAAGTCCCTATTGGA